>CM024239.1:90710013-90776507 GCA_013421045.1 Propylea japonica
TTATTCCCTCGATATTATAAGGGTGTGTTAACCTGTTCTGCATGAGATAAAAGAAATTTTAATGCATTGGCGAATGTTGTTTGGCATTCTTGTTTTTTGTATCAATTATACAGGATGTCCTTAGATAGTTCGAACAAGAAATATTTTGAATTGAAGCAAACTATCAGAATTCGTCGTTCGAATTATTTTGTTCACAACCCCTAAAAAACTACCATCAAACTGTTTTTAATTGCATCATCCTAATATTCTCTCCATAGAATGATAAATAAGTTCAAACATTTTCCATCACTTCAGGAAAACTTAACGCTTCAAAATGATAGCTGTAAAGTGTGGCGCATTCAACTTATGGTAAAATGTTTTTGGTGTACGCAAATATTCAGTACAGACAATACACAAATCATCAACACAAAATAAGATGTAAAATGAAACAATGTAAATACGCCTCAATTTATAATTATCATTTTCAAGGGTTGAATCTACGTTAAATTAATGAAAAAATTTCAAAACATAATTTTTTATTGAAAAAATATACGGGTGCAATTTGAAAAAAATATCTAGGGATATAATTTTTGGAGTGGTTACCACAAAAAAAGTTTACGACCGATTCTGATAGATATTTTGCTGCCATTTGAAATACTTTCTGTTTGAACATTCTACAATGGCTGGGAGTCGAGATATTAGCTGTAAGGAAAATCTTGGGACACTCTGCACATACAAAAAATTTCGTTTCACAGAAGTTTCGTTATACAGAAGTTTTTCTTATAGCGTCAAGTATCGATACAAGCAATTGCATTTTTTATTGTGAATTCATATACATATACAGGGTCTTCCTAAATTGAACGTACAAATGAAAGGGGAGATTCCTTAAGTGAGTTTAAGAAAAAAAGTCCCATAAGATGGGGTCGCAAACGTTTCGTTTTCGAGATACAGAGTGTTGAAGTTTGAAATTTTTTTCAAGTTTTTTCTCATAGTATCTTACCCAAAAAAATAAATAGCCACAAATGCAACCACCTTCACCTTTTAAAAAAACAAAAGTTCAATAATTTGATGTGTCAAAACTGGCACTGAATTCATTCACCATAAATTACAAACTGGCCATCCTATCATAGTTACGAGAATTTCGAGAGAATCGTTCAAAATTTTTTTACTCGAAATCGTTGGTAGATACGACAAAACTGCAAGAGACCGAAAAGTTTAGTATAAGAACACAGCTTCTTTTTACATTTTTTCAAATTAACAGTTGCTCACCAATAAAAAGTTCTGCAGAAGAACAGGTGGCAGTGTTCCAGAAAAATATCACCCTGTAGATCTTCTATCGAAATTTGCCATGTCACGTGGTGAGAACTCTCAAATGTAATATCTATGCCAAATTTCAGTTGGATAACTTGTGAAGAGTAGATACTATGAGAAAAAACTTGAAAAAATTCAAACTTTAACACTCTGTATCTCGAAAACGAAACGTTTGCGACCCCGTGTTTATGGGACTTTTTTTTCTTAAACTCACTCAAGGAATCTCCCCTTTCGTTTGTACGTTCAATTTAGGAACACCCTGTATAATCAAGAAGGTCTGTAAGTGCATTTCTAATAGCTTATAGGCATTTTATGTAGGACGAATACAATACATAGCTATTCATGATTTTTTGGTCGAATAATTCGTAATCTGTTTAATCTGTTTTGAGTAGTACAATTAAAAAACATTTTATTCTCATAAAAACTTCCTATTTTTTTCGGCCGGTTGTCCTTTCAAATCAACGCTGTCGGTATTATCACTGCTATTGTAGTGCTCTGGAACACCGCATTTGACTGTTCAACATGTCATTTTCAGTTGGAAGTTAATTTGTTTGTTGATAATTTCTAACCGTCATTATCAACATTTCCAGCTGAATCCAAAGTTTCAGAATCTATCCGCCCGCCGTAATGGTTCAGTTTATGGTCGGGGATTTATTACCTTTGTCCGGCATAATTATGGAAAAAACCACCCTTATACCTTTTTACCAATACCCATTCAAAGAGTGATGTTCTTGTTCTTGGAATATTTCGTTATAGAGAGAATTTACTTCGTTTTAGAGGGTGTTTCCAACATGGAATCTAGATTTGAGTTGCAATGTCTTGAACGAAATTCGTTATACAGACTTTCGTTATAGGGAAGTTCCACTGTAAATTGTTAGGTTAGTCGTCTGGCTATCCGTTTCATCGTTGATTTTCAATAATTATGATCAGGATAATAATAGTTGATATCCTTGGTCAAATTTATGGAAGAACATTAAAACATTCAACTTAACACTATTTAATCTTCAGTTCATTAACTCATTATAATTTTAATTTCTTCTCATTCTTCCTGAATTCACCAAAATCAAGAAATCTGGAATTATGAGGCAGGTGGTTAAAAAGCTCAATGCACTAATACTAGGCAAACAACTCAAATTCAGCTATATCATATTTGAGAACATAAAATGTTCTCTCACTCCTTGTATCGTATTATAGTCATGATAGCTGTATAAAACTAAGATATAATTGCACCATTTTGCTGTACATGGTATGACATTATACAGGGTGTCCCGTAAAGACCACGTCAAACGAAAAGGGAAAGTAGATCAGAATGTGCTCTATCTGATGTGAAAAAATCGTTCATATGAAAGTCTCACAGTTTTCGAGATATTTGATGTTTTATGAAAATGTTGAATTTTTTCACTTAAAATGCTTTTTTCCTTGCGGAAGCTACAATTAAATACTTTTCGAATCAGTTTTTTTCCATAAATATGTTGAATGATTACTTCAATTCATGCAATGAAAAATAGACAAAATATTATACAGGGATTCTGAAAAAAAATTTAAAATTCTTGTTTTGAAGGAAGTGTTTTTTTTGTACTGAACTCTATCTGACGTGGAGTAAAAAAATACACTAGAGCTTTTTCTGCATATTACGTTAAAAAGTTGCCACCCACTTGTGAGAATTCCGAAAAGGTAAAATACAGGTGATAAACTTCTTCAGAAAAAAGATATTCGAATGTTTATCGAAAATGGAGCATTTCTGTGAAAAACAGATTTTTTTTCACATTATCCACAAATACTTTCATTTTGCAGATTCTGCTGTACTTCATTGATAATTCTCTTGAAAAATGTCAGTTAGTCCTTGAATTACTTATAAAGTGAAATTATTCATTAATTGCAATGATATACGTATAACGCACAGGACCTTCACATCAACAAATCTATTGTGAAGAAACATTATAAAAATATTTAATAAAAAAATTCAGGATTGTTATTAAAGCAAATGCTCAAAATGACCACCCCCCTTCGCTAATACATGCCCTGCATCTATTGAGAAATGATCTTTTCAAACCATACCAACTTCTCTCCGCTATTTTGGCTGCTGAAATACGAATGCGGTGCCTTAGTTGTGCTTCATCTCTTATGGGATTCGAATAAATTTCATTTTTTAGAAAACCCCAGTAAAAAAATCCAGAGGATTTAAGTCTGGTGAACGGGGAGGCCAAGAAATTTCACCGGTTTAAATATTCCCTAACATGACCACCGTAGTGTGCTGGGCACCCGTCGTGTTGAAACCATAGACTACGTCGCATTTCCAGTGGTACATCTTCTAAAAGTAAGGGTATACTGTTCTTAAAAAAATTTAAATAGTTACGGTGCCGTTTAACGTTTGCGGCAATTCTGTCGGACCGAATATTTTTCCATCGTATATTCCAGTCCATAAATTCACCGTAAATCGATATTGGGATCTATCTTGCCTTATATTGTGCGGATTCTCGATGTTCCAACTATGAAGATTATTCAGATTAATATACCCGCTTTGAGTGCAGGAAGACTCATCAGTCCAAGGGATATTATTGAAAAAATCGGGATTTTCTTTATGTTTCAGCAACATTTGTTGACAAAATTCTATCGGGCTTGATAGTCTCTTGGTAGTAGGTGTGAACTCGCTGAATATGGTAGGGGTGATATTGGTGTTTCTTCAGGATTCTATGGGCACTTGATTTAGATATGCCTGTCATGAGCTCTATCATCTGGTTGATACTGGAGAATTATCTTCGACTTCATTCAAAATGGTCTCATCATCCACGATCGAAGGCCGGCCACTACATTTACGACTCCCAGGAACTCTTCCTTCGACAATTTTATTGCATTATGGGTCCGGATAAAAACTTCGTAATTGGGATGTCGTCGATTGGGGTACCGCTCTAAATAAAGCCTCGATGCTGCTCTAGCATTAGGACGTACTTCTCCATAAATAAGATGCATGTCGACGTATTCTCTTGCAGTGTACGAAACATTTTCTGAAGACATTTGACCCAGTATACTGTTACGCATTAACTTCCACTAGATGGACGTTTCCATAGATATCTTAAGTATCTTAAGATTGAATCATTGAATCGCATCACATCATATCGATGTTCGAGAGTTCTTTAGGCAAAGAAAAAGAAAAAACTCAGTGAGTGAATTGGCATCTTTATAACTTTTTATTGATTTGTTGATTGATTATTTTCAGCAGGAAAGGCAAAATGAAAGTATTTGTGGAAAATGTGAAAAAATCAGTTTTTTTGCAGAATTGCTCCATTTTCGATAAACATTCGAATATCTTTTTTTCTGAAGAAGTTATCACCTGTATTTTACCTTTTCGGAATCCTCACAAAGTGCACAACTTTTTAACGTAATATGCAGAAAAGCTCTAGTGTCTTTTTTTTACACCACGTCAGATAGAGTTCAGTACAAAAAACACTTCCTTCAAAACAAGGTTTTTAAAATTTTTTTTCAGAATCCCTGTATAAATTTTGTGCTATTTTTGCATTGCATGAATTGAAGTAATCATTCAAAAATACTTATGGAAAAAAAAACTGATTCGAAAAGTATTTAATGTAGCTTCCGCCAGAGAAAAGCATTTTAAGTGAAAAAATTCAACATTTTCATAAAACATCAAATATCTCGAAAACTGTGAGACTTTCATATGAACGATTTTTTCACATCAGATAGAGCACATTCTGATCTACATTCCGTTTTCGTTTGACGTGGTCTTTACGGGACACCCTGTATACAGAGAGATATACAACAGAATCAAAAACTATTTATGAGCTCAAGGCACTGATACTAGGCAAACAACTCAAACTTATCTGTTTCATATTTGAGAACATGTACTCTCACTCCTTTTATCGTATTATAGTGGTAGTTATAGCTGTATAAAACTAAGAAATCATTGCACAATTTTGCTGTACATGGTATAACATTATAAACAGAGAGATTCAAACAGAATCAAAAACTATTTATAACCTTTTCAATTTGAAATCCCATGCTGATAACCTATCATCATTCCAAACCCCGAAGTTTCTTATAATCTTTCAAATGATTGATTGTCATTTTCCATAGCTGCAGACATGAAATTAAATTGAAGCAATAAACCAAAGTGTTCTACTGCATCATAAATCCTTAATGTCACAATCCCATCTAACCTAAATTCAATTTTAAACACATATCTAAAGTCGTTCTTCAGAATAATCCCATTCACTATGAACCTAGTAGAAAAGAAGTTATCCCGGAACTTCTTCTACGACATCATACGTGTGAGATGGAAAAGATTATCGAATTGAGAACACGAAAATATGATTCAGAACGCTCGCCCCATATTCTTTCCTGATAGTTCTGGGACCGCAAAATCCAACCCTGTATTTCCTAGAGGGAATCCCACGAGTTAAGAATAATCCCGTCTCTGTGCCTTCGGGATTAGGATGATAGAAAGGGGAATTTTCATTACGCCATTTCATTGGGTCAGTATTCACGACGAAGCATGAGCTTTCTTGATGCAATATCGATTCGGGAAAGATCGCCTCATAATTCTTAAGGATAAACGATTAGTTGTGGAAATTGTCTTAGTGAAGTCCGCGAATTTACTTCAGAAAGTTTAACAGAATAAATTGGAAACTGTAACTTCAACTGAGTGAGGTGCCATCGATAATTCTTGGATTGAAAGCATTTGTGCGGTCGTAGCCATTGGATAACTGGTAATATAACAATATTGAAAATGAAATACATTTTTTTGTTCAAACCTTGAAAATTTCAAGTTGTGAAGGTGTTCTTATTGCAAGTTATGGAATTTATAGTCGGCTGTGAACATGAAGCTTTTATACAAGGTGTTCAAAGATGTTTTATGCAGCCAATATCTCGACTCTCAGACAAGGTACACATTTCAAACAAAATTATTCCAAATGGAAACGAAAACTCTATCAGAATTTGTCATTAGAATTTTGTTTGTAATTACCACCCCTTAAAAAAATACTCCCGGAATTTTATTTTGATTACACCCTTATATTTTCCCCTTGAACAATTTCTAAGTAAGAAAAAATAACGTCAACATAATTTTTTATTATTTTACTAGCTGACCCGACAGACTTCGTCCTGTCAAAAAGATTTGTAATGTGGCAGTTTTGTGTCTACGTATTTTAAAAAAATTCTCCTGAACAGAACCGTCCACCCTGGTGATAGTGCGTTGTGAATAAAAAAATAATTAAATAAAACTATATAAGGATTTAAAAGTAAGTAATCGCTTTATTGTTAATCATGTGAATCATATTATTATTATTATCATTGTAGTGCTTTGTGGTATACGATGTTTTTTGTTTGATGACCTGGCGCATAGAGAAAACAAATCTGATGGTTTTCCAACACGGGAACAGGCAACATACAATTGACCATGTGAGAAACATGGGTTTTCTAGATTAATACCACAAACACTTAATGATTGCCCCTGGGACTTGTTTATAGTCATAGCAAAAGCGAGCCGCACTGGAAACTGTAGTCGTTTAAACTCAAATGGCACATCAGTTTGTCAATAGATCTACCTTTTTAAATAGATCTACCTTTTTAAACAGATCAATAAATGCAATCTTCAAGTACTTACTTTTATTCACATCGGTGACATTCAAATTCCTTCAATCACCACGGACAGACATGTTTAATAACAATCATCACTTTAAAACTATTGAAACAGTTATGGAAATCGTGAAAGGATCTTATAAAGCACCAATACATACTGACTTTATAATAAAATCCAATTGTAACAATAAATACATTAATTGCTTTCATCAAATTCCTCTGTGATAGGTCTTCAGTTATCCACGAATGAACTTGGTTTTTTCTCGTAATTTTAATATTCCTGAAACTAATATTTTCATCAATAAACGTTCGCAAACTATTCAAAAAGGATATTCATACCTTTTTTCATTCGAATCTGTTGGTTTTCCTTCACAAAATTGACCTGTAAACTCGCTTGACAAATGTCACTTACTCCGATCTTATTCCATTTATCCTTTCAATTCAATCGTTCCTAGAACAGAAACCTTTAGATAAACGTTATAAAAGGATTAAAAAATGATATTCATACCTTGTTTCATTTGGATCTGCCCCATTTCGTTCACAATGAACCATTATTCTCGAGCACTTTCCCTCACGTTAATAGATCTGACAGTTGTCTAATTTTCCGATGTGAATGACATCGGAAAAAAAATCGATTTTGATAAACGTCAAAAAAATATGTATGGGAAAAAGAAGGGCTATTTTTAGGGTTTTTCCAGCAATAATTCTAATTTTTCTCGCCGTAAAAAACCATCGTTGAACTTCAACGAACATTTTAAAAAAGATTTGGCCAAATTGGTCCAGGCGTTGTTGAGTTATGCGCTTACCAACACATTTTGCGATTCATTTTTATATTATAGATGTAAATTCTATTCTTAAAAATAATAGCTATAACTTAATGCGATTTTGCTATATTGATGGATAAAATGGTATTTCTTGTGTTGCTCAGTTCCCATTTTACCTGTCATTAAAATGTACAAGTATACAAGCTGTCTGTAAACAAATGCGAAGAACTTTGGGATATGATTCCTGGATGAAAATAAGCAGGAGTACTTCATATAATTTTTTTTCGAAATCGACCCCTCTTCCAAGATACAGTCTTTGGAAGGCGATGACGAATTGACAGTTCTTAATTTTTTTCAGGGGTCCTATAAAACAGTGAGTCCTGAAACTATACATAATATGATTCACTGAGTAGATGTTACTCACACAATTTTTTTGATCCGATAACTTCATTATTAGGGGTTGAAAATAACAACCGCTTATGATATTCCTTCAAAAATTGTTTTCGTGGGCTAGATTTTCGAAAAATGAAATTCTCCCGTAGTTTCCCATTCAATTCTGGAAAAAAGTCTCTTGGAAAATTTCGATGCTTTTCTTGGAAAAAAACTTACAAGCAGTTATGATCAATGTTCATTCCATTTCATCGTATGTTCCATTGAATGAATATTCTAAAATATTGGTTATGCTCAAAATTGATTTTGAGAGAAGAAAAAAGATTTTCTATGATTCTTTTTACAATTTTCATTTTCATAAGAGTAAGTTTTCATTTTTTTCGAGAAAACTATCGACTGTATCGAAATTTTGCAAGAAACTTTATCTACATAATTGAATGGGAATCCATAAGAGAATTTTATTTTTCGTAAATCTATCCCACGAAAACCATTTTTGAGGGAAAATTATAGGGGGTTGTAGGTTGTATCTCGGAACAATTTATCACATAGGATAGGCCAATAAACAATAATGAAATAGTTAATTAATTAGGTACCTAAGTATGTAACTATCACTCAAAAAAAAACACATTTGAGAAATATTCAACTATGTTATAAAAGCATTATAGTGCTTTTTTTAGACCTATTGTCTGCTTCGTTTGATTCAGTTCCGAAATTTGCATTCACCCTATCAACATCCTGTTCATCGTTCCGAATCATTTCATTTAACACGAATTAAAAAATGCTGATAAAATAACATCAAACTCCTCATTTGAGACTTCATGAAAACGGACACAACAACGCTGATACTGCTTTCTGTTAGCCACCCCTTTCTATGGAAAGTAATTATAACGTTATAATACTCAATAAAAATGATCATTTCTGGAACAATGAGTTCAAGGGCTCTTTGTTGTCTTGCAGCTGAAAGGAATTTTCGCGCTTGAGGAAATGAAATACCTATTTATTTGTCTTGGCGGAATTCATTTCTATCGAACAGCCAATATCTCATCATATTTCCACTTTTCACTAAGGGTGGAAAACTTGAGATAACTTTACAGCATTGGCGAATTGAATGTTATTGGAATTTTCAGGTTTTTGACAAGTTCAGTTTAACGTATACGCAAAATTGATCGACAATATGTAAACCCATTTTATTGTAATGTGTTATTTGTCATGGGCTACCGAATATAATGTTATAACCTTAATGAAACATATAAATTGGTCAAATGCACGTCTGATGTAAAATAAAGTACCTACTTCAATAAAGAAAATATAATCAAAGACAATTCGACTAAAAAAGACATTTATATTAATGTCAAATGTTTCTCTTGAGCAGAATGAAATGTGTCTCTTGAGCAGAAAAAAAAATCAACTAGGTTTTTGAAGACAGGGACTAATAGTCAAGATTTTTAGTTCCTTACCATTAGTCGCTCGATTAATAATCGAGTGGATTACAAGATTTTTCCAATTTTTTCTCATTATGAATTGTGTATGAATTCTTGATTGCAATACATTCTCATTTTGCACAAAACTTTCATTTGACATAATAAAATTTCTATGTATCTAAATTTTAGTAGAGTTTTGACATTTATCTTAATGCTTCTGAATAGTTCGTGAACGGTTGTCATGAGGATTGTACATTAAAATAGCAGAAATTGAACATTAAAATAGTCATTTCAGCCGACCTCAAAATAAGAGGTGATTTTAATGTGTACCTACTAAATTGAGCATTAATAACCCATTCCAATGCTCAATTAACGCTATTTTAATGTGCAATCCTCATGGCAACCGTACACAAAGCATTCAGAAGCACTACCAGAAATGTCAAAGCTCTACTAGAACATAAAAATTCATATTTGTCAAATGTATGTCTTGCGCAAAACTTGAATGTATTTCAATCAAGTATTTATAAATAATTCACATTGAAATCGGCGAAAAATCTTGTAATCAACTCGGTTATTAATCTAGCGGCTAATGGTCTCGAACTATTAATGTGTTGGCTCCGCTCCCGCTTTAAAATATCTTGACCATTAGAGGCTGTCTTTAATAACCTAGTTGATTAAATAACTATTGATGATCAATTCCGTACACATTGAAATCACCTTTCATTTTGAGATCGACAGAAAATGTATTTTCATCACTGAATTCATGTGAAAAATTAAAGAAAGCAACTTTCATGTCAATTGCCTAAATATTATCAAGTTAAAAAAATTAACGGAATTTTGACAATCCAAATCAGAAAAATAGGGCAAGGTCTTAGGTCATGTAGTCGTTTTGATAGTATATTAGCGTATAACGACTGCTATTATTGACAAGGTGAAGGCGAGTGGTCTAAATCACCGAGTGAATAATATCATTATTCGTGAGTAGAATAGGTAGGTACTATACTTTATCCATGACTACTGAAAATTTTTCTTGAAGTTTTTTGAATTTGGCAGCCGTACTATGTACCGTCTATTACAAGTGTAAACATTCAAGTTGACTTAAGTAATTTTTTGATGCCCTTGTCATTGCATATTTTGTAAAGAAAATTGATTATGTTTGTTAGTTGAGGAACTTTAAAACACTGTAATATTAGTTTCAACAATATGATATTATTGCAGAAACCACGAAGCATCAGACAGCAGTGAATATTAACTCATTAGTCACTAGTGATCAATGGGTATCAATATGACCGAGCAAACGAAGGTAGATTCGGTATATTATAAACAAGTCATGGATAAACGTGTTTTGCGAGTAGGTATTCGTGTAACAGATAATTATCTGATATTGAATGGCTTTTGAGAACTGTTAAAACTGACAAATATTAACGAAAGTGGTTTTTAGGAAGTCTCAAGTTGAAAGAGTGCGATTTCTAACGACGGCTGGAGATTAGTTGCCAAAACTTTAAACTGTCAGGAACAAAACGATGAAAATAGCGCAAATAGAATTTCAACATACCTAATAAGCGTGTATATGGTCAAAAGCATACCAAATAATAATTCGTCACAGCTGGCAACCTCAAACTCTGAAGCCTGGTGAACAAAAAACCTGATGCAATTATGAAGTTCCAAAACACATAAGAAGTATCCCCAAAACCAACAAAAATTTCCCCATGACCTATTTACCCATTCATCAATCTTCCAGCAAGTAAACTGTCGATCCGGTCCTGTCTGGAATTCAATTATTTTTCCTGTGCGTGTTTCAACGAACAATACATCAATTTTCGATCAATATCGGGTAAGTCCGGTGCCTTCTTATTCGATAAGAGAAATCGAAAAAAGGACAACGCAAGCTGTTTTTCTCTCTTGAGTTGATTGTGGTGCTGACAAAAAATTATTGGAAAATCTAAAGTCTGAGATACTTCAGGGCTATGTAGATGGCAGACTCTGAATAGAGCAATTATTCTCTAAAAGGCTTCCATTTGTTGTACTAATTTCGTTCTCTTGAGACACCCATTGTTGTTATACAGCTTATTTTTGAATATCGAAAATATTTCAAGGCAGAAGATTAAATTTGACTGCAAAGTGTGGCGTGAAGTTGATATCAAAAGGTTTTCCAATGAGATGTGTTATTTTGATATTCAAAGAAAAATTCCATTTTTCAATAAAAATGATCGGATGTTTATGTAATTAGAAAGAAGAAGCTATGTAGTTAATAGAATATAACATCAGGCAAATGACCACCATGACCACGCTTACAGGACCATATCCTTTTAATGAAATTTTCCATAACGAAATCGCAAAGTGGCTGCCCTAGGTCTTCGATAGCCTCACGAATTCCATCTTTGAGGTCTTGAATCAACGCTGGGCAATTGGCGGAGAACTTCTCTTTCACGTGGCCAAAAGGAAGTAGTCGCAAGGTGTTGAATCACAAGATCTCGGTGGCCAATTGTGATAAGATCTTCGAGAGATGAGACGGTCGGGAAACTTTTTCCGCAAAAGATCAAAGGTTTCGTTGCTTGTGTGGCACGTAGGCTTGAGTTCTAGTGTTAATTGAACTTTATAAGCCTTAAGACCCAAATTTTTATGTAAAATACGGTGATATGACGTTTGTGAAATGCCTAATTCTAAAGAATGACGAGGAATGGACAAACCTTGGTTTTCTTCAATACTTTCGGCTACAGCAGCAATATTCTTGGCTGTTCTTATACGAAGTGAAAGGATTTCATTCTTCACATCACTAACTTGTCCCAATAGCTCGAATTTTTCCACCAATTTCTTTATTGCGGTCCGACAAGGTGCTTCACGACGACCCAAAAATGTTCGAGTTTTACGAACCGTTTCTGAAAAATTTTCACCATTTTTATAGTGAATTTCAATAATTTCAGTGTGTTCTTGAAGCCTGTATCGTTTCAATTCCATTAATGGCGTAGTTTTTACTTGTCAAATGTAAAAAAATTACAGCTTCCAACGTGACATCTACCAAAATAGCGGACTATTCATAATAACACTTCTTATTGGAAAAGCCTTTAGATAACCTACTTCTCAGTAACCATTCACAATGTTGGTCCGGAGCCTTCGCTGCCAATCTGTCGCACATCTGTCAGAAGTGTCTTCAGGAACTGGCTGAACAGGGAATTTTCCTCGGAATGGAGCGCAGGGGTGGGCCTAAGGTGGTCGAGGATTCTCATTGAGAGACAGTCCTCGCGATCTGAGGTCAATAGGCTTCTGTTGCTGGAGAGAAACAACTCGGTCTGGTGACTGGTGCATTGACTGGTCACCTGTTTAACAAGCATTTGAAGAGAATGGTATTGACGAGCTGGCTCCCTATGCCGGTGGTGCAGGAGTACTGATGAAACGGTTGAGCATATTCTGTTCACTGTGGAAACCTTACTGAATTAAGGTCAACACACCTAGGAAATCCAACACCTTCTATTCCTATGGTGAGAGGGACCACTCCTGGCAGGCCCCCGACATTTCTGTCTTCGTGTCTGAGGAGCTGAGTCTCTATAGAACGATGCGGGTGAACAATGGGCCACTAGGCCTCAGTTCGGCCGGTAAGGCACTGCACAGAGAAGAAGAAGAAGAAGAAGAACCATTCACAAAAAGTATTAAAAACGGCAGCAAAGCCTATCAGAATTCAGCGTTAAAATATCATTTTTGTTTGCCAACAACTTCCTCCAGATATTTTTAAACAATGCACCCTTAAGTTGAAACAATTTTTAATCATTTAAGCCTTAAAAATAATCACTAAACACGTCAATGTTTCGTTTATTGTCTCTATTGAATATCTTAGGACTCCAAGAATATTTCACTATGAATCGCAAAATGGCGAATGCGCTTCAAATTATAGTTGTAAATTTTTGAGGGTTAAATAGTTTCAACACATTTCTCGATATGAGTTCAGTTTGATGTTAGTTTCTTATTCTGAAGCTATTTGAGTAAATAACAATTTCCGATATTTTGACTGCAGTTTCTAAGTATTTCCTCCTACAAAATATGAAATCAATGAACGATCTTATGTATTTAGATGAAACGGCGTACTCTTTTTTAAGCTGCTTCAGAATGAAATATGTATGAAAAAATTTTCATCATTTTACGTAGATTCCACTTCTAAAATAATAATACATTAATAAATTACTGAATATGAATTGTGGCATATCTGCTCGTTTTATGTTGAAAACCTATTTAATTTTATTGGTTTTATTATTGAGTTATTTTATTACGTTTTTAGGTTCTTTTGTGTTTACTTTCCGCTCATTGTTTGTATTAAATATCTAGAGATATGAAAAATATTTCACCACGAATCGCAAAGTTTTTGGCGGGGTATTGAATTTTGCACGGTAACTTCAACATAAAAGTAGATTTTTCTCAAAAACGATCGAACTTTAGAACGTCTGACTAGAATAACCTACTTTTTTGTGCGCCAAACATTAGCAATTAAAATCGTACCTTCTCCTTCAGCTTAGAAGTTGAGGAAAAAAAATTCCTTGAAAGACCTGAAAAAATACTGCTCGGTTTTTTGAAAATTTCAACACCTGTGCATTTATCGTGAAACACCCTATATAATTCGAATAAATAATGAAGGTCCAAACGCTGAATTTTTCAGATTTACACCCCTATCATCATACAGCCGAATCATTTTCGGAGGAAATCCAATATTCGAGCAACTTCGAAGGAAAATGGCGTTTAACCTCTAACAACGATCGCGCAGGCATTCAAGCCAGTATTGCCAACTCGCACTCTTGTGGTAATTTTTAATTCCCCGCTTAAACACACGCGAACTGCCGTGTGAATGATTTGCTTATCTGGATTGGCAGTTACCAAGCCTACCCAAATATCTTCATTTGCGTTCGGCCGAAAGATATATTGAAACTGTTCTGACAGCTCATGGACTCAAGGGCGTACTATTCGAACGCCACATCGTGCTGACTTCCCCATTCTCTTTGTATTATCTTCATTAATATGAATACGGTGGAAGAGAATACATTTTAAATGTTGTCAGCTCTTTTTCGTTGGAGGGAGATCGTAGTTTTGTGTTCGATTACGGTTTTGTTTCATTTCAATAAAATGAAGAACTCATTTTTCACGTATGAATTAACAGATTTTTTCTATGATACCTTTACTAATCAACCTTTCGGTCAATGAATGAATCTCTTACGATATAGATCCGTGAAGGTAGTGAGAATAAGGATTGGAATCCTAATGGGTTTTCCAATAAAAGGTGTTATTTATTTATTCAAAGAATAATGTCATTTTTCAATACGAATGATTGGATGTCTATGTCATTATAAATAAAAAGCTATGCTGTTAATAGTGGAAAATAACATCAGGCAAATGACCATCACAACCACGCTTACAGGACCATATCCTTTTTATGAAATTTTCCAAAACCAAACCGCAAAGTGGCTGCCCTATGTCCTCGATAGCCTCACGAATTTCATCTTTGAGGTCTTGAATCGACGCTGGGCTATTAGCGTAGACCTTCTGTTTCACGTGACCCCAAAGAAAGAAGTCGCAAGCTGTGAAATCACAAGATCTAGGTGTCGAATTGTGATCACTTCTTCGAGAGATAATACGGTCCGGAAATTTTCCTGCAAAAGATCAATGGTTTCGTTGCTTGTGTGACACGGCAGCATCTTAATAAAAGTAAACGTTGTCCAGATCAAACTGTAAAATTTCGGCCATAAAAAATCATTAATCTTCTCTCGAGCCCCAGATTGCTTGTTGACGAAACCACAAAAGTAAAAATGGGCCACAATACTAAAGGGGATTTTTCGACGGAATTCAGCAAAGACGTTGTTGATGATCGGCCGGATTGAGTTCTTGTGTTAACAGAACTTTATAAGCCTTAAGACCCAAATCTTCATGCAAAATACGGTCTAATGACGTTTGTGGAATGCCTAATTCCAAAGAACGACGAGGAATGGACAAACCTGGGTTCTCTTCAACACTTTCGACTACAGCAGCAATATTTTCGGCTGGTTCTTGAGCGAAGTGCACGAGTTTTATTCCTCACATCACTTACTTGTCCCAACACTCGAATTTCTCCACCAATTTCTTTATTGCGGTCCGACAAAGTGCTTCACGACGACCCAAAAAGGTTTGAGTTTTACGACCGTCTCTGCCAATTTTCACCATTTTCATAGTGAATTTCAATAATTTCAATGCGTTCTTGACGTGTTTATCGTTCCATTTTTATTGATGGCGCAGTTTGAACTTGTCAAATGTCAACAAATGACAGCTTCAAACGAAATAGCGGGCTATTCGAAATACCACCTCTTATTGGAAAAGCCTTTAGTTTCGTAGTAACTCAAAAGTTTTTTTGCTGAGCATGAAGTCAGCACCAAAAATTTAAATGGTCAATTTCTCACATAATTGCAGAAATAGTTCTTCCAGCATTTCGCTAACATCACGGATCCTTACGATATCACTTTTTATTCCAAACACACCATGCCATGAAGAATAGCACAAATTTGTTGAATACGCTTTCAAATAGTCAACAAAATTAAGAAATCAAAACACCTGCACAACAAATGCTTTACCAACCGATAAAATCCCTAGATATTCAATGACCGAAAGGTTAATTTGTAAAGGTAATTCAGAGAATCTGTAAGTTCATACGTAATTAATGATAGCCTTCATCAAGTTAACTCACTCAAACTCAACTTTAGAACTAACGTCTTTCATAATTTCCTACCTTCACAATGACTGGTTCCTTTTGTGATTTATTTTCGGTTGAAAATCTGCGATGATCATTTTGTACTCCTGCATCTATCATGAAAATGACAATTTTCAAGAGTTATTGATTCCAACCGCAAAACAGTATTATTTGAAACAAAATTAGGTCAAATACAAATCCCATTAGCAAATTTATTTTCCGGTCCAAGTGATTTAATTTAACAAATGGAAACAACCTACAGAATCCCTGTACGAGAGAATAGAAGGCTCTTTATTTTCCACACTTTTTCCGGAAATTGGCATTTGACCGCTTCTCCCCTTTCATCACTTCACACTACGTTGATTACGAACATTCAACATGAAATAATCCTCTTATGGGCTCTTTCCGCGCGAAGAGCTTCATCCCTTATATAACCGAAAATAAAATATTCCTTCTGAAAAATTACGTTTTTCCGAATATTTGCTTAGGGATTAGCGCACCTATACCGTCATGATGGATAATCCTATCCGTTATCTCTTAAAATTCTTTATGAAAGAATACCTGACAGCAGGTTATGCTAAAATGTCTGTCATTTAAAACTGTTGCCATATAAGGACCAGAAAAATGTGGGATATAATCATTTCTGTGTGACTCTTTTGAATTTCAAATATTTCGGGATGTTCAAAACAGATCTATTCGAAATTTCCCACTGAGACAGATATATAAATTCAGGAAGAATTTTCATTTTTATTCGTTATCAATAATGTAAAGATCTGATTAAATATTTACTCATTCTTTTCAATGGCGATTTTGATTAATTTTCGAGAGAATAGCATTCCTTCTAAATTTCCTAATATCCAAGAAAAATAGCATTATTAGTAGAAATGAAATTCATTTCTTCTAGTAGATCTAGAAATATCTATATATTGCTTTGTCAATAATACATTGATGATTGATGAATAAATATATAGTCCGTTCACGAAAGGTTGAGCCGTTGGTTGGCTATGGAAATTTGGCATATTCCACTGTGAATATTAAAATTTTAGGTTATGATCTTTATTTTCTTGTCAGATTGATACGCAATGTTGTCATATTGCATAGAGTTCTCTGATAACTCGCAGCTCGTCGGACTCTGCCGAGTACATTCGGCAACGTTGACTTTATTTTCTTTATGACAGTAAATACTGCCAACTTCAGATAAATAAAGAAACGCCTACTATGTGCTCAACCTTTCGTGACCAGACTATAGCTCCGATAGATGAAAATATCAATCGAGAAGAAGAAACAAGAATAAATCAAAAAAAAATAATGAAGAGCTCTGTGCAAGTGCTTCTGATCGCTCATTCATTGGTGGAGCAATTATGATGTTATCCCAAAATTTTGTACAGAATCTGAGATTCATGCTAACTATATCAATGCGAATTTCAGCACGATAGAAATTGTATTCTGGAAATTATTAAACAAATTAAATATGTAAAAACTGTATGGTTCAGATGATGCAATCCTCTTGAAATTTTGCATGAACTTTCAGTATATAAATCTTCATTCACAAAATGAATTTCCCTCGAATCGGATATCTTGTTATGGAAATATAAAGATCTTCAATATTCCAATTGAATTTTCTATGGGGCTTATGGCCACCAAATTCTGCACGATGCTAATTATGAACATCTTGCATGTGACAGCAAAATTTCATCTGGATTGGTTTCGTTTCTGTTTCACTGTCCATATTTTATGGCATACCCTGATTTGGCTGGTTAACGAACTGAATCACGGCCATTTGGGTACCGAACTCACCCTGAAATTCTCAAGTCTCAATTGTTTTTTCTGATCAAAATTTGAAAGTAGCAGACATTTAGGCAAAACGATATAGCACTCGTTCAAGTAGAACCAGCGCTTAAAAATGAAAGATAATATTGAAGAATAATCAAAACGATTAATTACTAAATAGGCAATGTGTTTACAGAATTTGCCAATCATTAGATACACATTTCTGACACTTCTTAGTGTGAAAATTTAGCAACATTTCCGTCTCAAAAGTAGCAACATAGAAGCATTTCATCTAATTGAAAACTTACTTGAACGAACATCAAGGAAAGTAGGGGCCATTAATTAAAACCAAATGAAAAGGCGGCGAACAGCCCTTACAAGACACAATTCTATATAGCCAGCCAGCAGTAAAATAAAGAACGTAGAAAAATCGCATAATTCAGCACGCGAAAACTTCGTCAAGTTTGAGGAATCGCTTTTACGTTAAGGGCAATTTCGAATAAAATTTCCTAAATCAGGTTAATGGGTAATCGCAAAGAAACTGTCTAAGTTTCATCCTCGCCCTCTGCAGACGAATGACAGTCATTACGAACTCTCTTTGGCGGGGAATTTGAGAATGAAAATGACCGAGGACGCCGAGATATTCGAACAAATTTCGAACTGAAAGTTTTCTCGCAGTTTTAGAAATCGCGTAAAATTCGGTTACATTATTCGACGTAATTACAGTATAAATTGGAGCGCCTGGACGCTGAAGAACTCGCTTTTCTTCACTTTTCAGGTATGAGAGAAAGTTCATTTCGTTTCCATTGAAACGAATGAAATTATTGTTTTTGGGCAATTAAAGTTTTCTTTCATTTTTTAGTTCGAGAGATTCGTAACAAATATTGGTGAAGTAATGGACCGAGCTCAACGCTAATGTATCCTGTCGCAGCTGGTGTATCATAAAAATAATAATGACATTTATACAGATGATGATTCTTTATTCTTCTCACACTTTTCACAAAACAAGAAATCCTTCAAGTTTGATCAATCGCTTTTACGTTGAGGGTAATTCCGAATAAAATTTCCTAAATCAGGTTAATGGGTAATCGCAAAGAAACTGTCTAAGTTTCATCCTCGCCCTCTGCAGATGAATGACAGTCATTACGAACTCTCTTTGGCGGGGAATTTGAGAATGAAAATGGCCGAGGACGCCGAGATATTCGAACAAATTTCGAACTGAAAGTTTTCTCGCAGTTCTAGAAATCGCGTAAAATTCGGTTACATTATTCGACGTAATTACAATATAAATTGGAGCGCCTGGACTCGGCGCTAGAGAAACTCGCGTTTCTTCACTTTTCAGGTATGAGAGAAAGTTCATTTCGTCTCCATTGAAACGAATGAAATTATTGTTTTTGGGCAATTACAGTTTTCTTTGCATTTTTTAGTTCGAGAGATTCAAAGCAAATTCTGGGGAAGTTATGGAAGGAGCTCAACGCTAATGAATCCAGTGGCGGCTGGTGTATAATAAAAATAATAATGATATAAAACAGGTGATGATTCTTTATTCTTCTCACACCTCTCCAATTTATTTCACAAAACAAGGAACCGTTCAAGTTTGATCAATGGCTTTTATGTTGAGAGTAATTTCGAATAAATTTCCTAAATCAGGTTAATGGGTAATCGCAAGAAACTGTCTAAGTTTCATCCTCACCCTCTGCAGACGAATGACAGCCATTACGAACTCTCTTTGGCGGGGAATTTGAGAATGAAAATGGCCGAGGACGCCGAGATATTCGAACAAATTTCGAACTGAAAGTTTTCTCGCAGTTTTAGAAATCGCGTGAAATTCGGTTACATTATTCGACGTAATTACGGTATAAATTGGAGGAACTGGACTCGGCTCTGGAGAAACTCGCTTTTCTTCACTTTTCAGGTATGAGAGAAAGTTCATTTCGTTTCCATTGAAACGAATGAAATTATTGTTTTTGGGCAATTAAAGTTTTCTTTTCATTTTGTATTTCGGGAAATTCATTATAAATTATGGAGAAGTAATGGAATAAGCAGTGGCGGATCATCCCAGAAACGCACTATGCTTGCTGTCAGGTCCTCCGACTAAAGAGGAGCCTCCGTCTTTCCGAAAAATATCAGTTGTCGAAGAACCAAAAAAATTGTATCTTAATTTTTTGCCATTTTACTTCATCTGATCCTGCTTTCTTATCCTCACCTCATTCCTCGTAAACGTCTAGGGTACCGTATTCGAAAGAAATTCGAACTGAAAGTTTTCTCGCAGTTTCAATTTCATTCGTTTCCATTGAAACGAATGAAATTATTGTTTTTGGGCAATTAAAGTTTTCTTTTCATTTTGAGTTTCGGGAAATTCATAACAAATTATGGAGAAGTAATAGAATAACCAGTGGCGGATCATCGCAGAAGCGCTGTCAGTTCCTCCGACTGAAGAGGAGCCTCCGTTTTTTCGAAAAATATCAGTTGTCGTCATTAAATTCAAGGAATAGCTGGAGTTTTCTCGTTTGTCTACTTTGTACGATTCATATCCGAACGCTTTCCTTTGAAGATTGCATAAAGGATTTAATTTCAAAATAATAATAAGAGCGTAGATCAAACATTGACTAAAAACTAGATTTTAAACGGACTGGACATGAAATGCTTGACCTCTGTTTCGATATGTCATGTATGAGTTGGGAAAAAATTATATGAGGAAATTCAACAGAAACATAAATGAAAAATACTCGGGGATCCTTGGAACTGTGATGAAAATTCTGATTCTGCAGAAAAAGTTAAATTAGCGCAATAATTTTCACAGATGACTAACTTTCTAGCCTACATTATATTTTTTGTTTTGTTTTTCCGAAAATTGTTGATTTTGTAAACATATATGTATGAGATTAATGATTTCAAGGAAACGTTGAAGAAAAATGAACTTGTTGTTACTAAAAATAATACTCTATCGCAAGGACGTCCTTTATTGTGTGGAAATCAAGAGATTAATATGGAGAATATTATTAGAATAACTAATTGACTGCAAATTTGGTATGTGCATTTTTAATTCCCTGACCTGTTGCAAAGTCAAAAAATAAACAATTTCAATATCAACAATGGTTATTTAATCAATTAGTTTATTAATGACAGCAACTCAATAGTCGAGAAATTTCAAGGCGCGAACGCGTCTTATAGTGTGTGGCCATTAATCGCTAGATTGATAAGCGAGTTAAGGCCCTACTCACTTCGTTCTTCTCCGCCGTTTTTAACCGACGGTTAAAAACGTTGGAAGGAAGAACGTTGTCGGTTAAGTCCACCCACAATTTTGTTTGGCGCACTTTCGCGGCAGTTAATCACGATGGAGCGTAAGTGTCTGTTAGCAGTGGCGGCGGCTGTTGCTGTAAAAAAAGTATTCCGCTGATTTTACTTTCCATATACACGGAAATGACCTGTACACTTCAATAAATTCCATCAAAAAGTCCTGGTTCCACTTGCCGAAGATTCGACATTGTTTTCAAATAGTTAAGACTCAGCAGTACACAATTAAAAAAGTTATGTTTATCGCCACCAGACCTGTGCGCCACTGTCTCTGAAATATACACAACCGATTTAAACTGTTTACCCCACACACCTCGTGTTTACCCGAACCGTTGGAACGTTAACGGACGAAAATCAGCCTCGTCTGAAATTTGCAACGACGGGTAAGTGCGCCGTTTTTTAGCCCATACACTTTGTTTTTGCGGCAGTTTTACCCGACCGTTTTTTAACCGTCGGTTAAAAATGGCGGAGAAAACGAAGTGAGTGGGGCCCTTTAGTTACAAGATTTTTCTCTGTCGATGCATTATGAATTGAGTATAAATTCTCGATTGAAATACATTTCAATTTTCCACGAGAAATACATTCGACATAGAATGAAATTCTATGTATGAATGAATGAATATGAACATTTCTCGTATTGCTTGTAAATATGTTTAGTTGCCCATGATAATTATCTACTGAAATAGAAATATCATACATTAAAATGGGTATTATTGATCAATACCCTAAATTGAGCTCTTATTTCGAGGTTGGGGAAAATGATAATTGAATCAACTGGTTTATTAATAGCTTGATAAATAATGAGGTTGATTACAAGATTTTTCCGTCAATCACATACTGGATTGAGTAAAAACTTTTGATTGAAATACATTTTCATTGGACAAAAAGGAAATTTCAGTAGAGTTTTTATAGTATACTCGTATTAGGTTGCCCATGATAATTAAACATTAAAATATGAAAAAACGCACAATAAAATGGGTATAACTATGAATTTCCTATACTTTAAACTGAGCTTTTATTTTCAGGGCGGAAAATTTAGTTGTACCCAATAAGAAATGGCTTCTCCTAATAATGATAAAAGCGAAAAACATAGCAGCATATTGGAGAATTTCGTATTTTTTCGGCAGGTATTCAATTGTAAAAGATATATTTTTGGAAAGAAAATTTCGATCCAATGATTTTTTGTGTAACCACATTAAACGTAACGAAATATGCCCTCTTTCGCAAAGTTCATTATTTCCCTAGGTGGCTGTCAGTAAACGAAATTCAAAAAATATTACAGACCCGAAAATAATGAAATAAACCGGTTTATCAATTCACCGTACAATATTTCTCAGCTCAACTTCGATAAAAATCCCCGCCAGCTGAATATACTCATATTGGACAGCGGCATGACACCTCAGCAAAAGCCCAAAAATGATTCTTGTCATGTTACCCAAATTAAATAAACTGCCGCTTCCATAACGATGTTGGGGAAAAATCTGCTTCGACGTCATGCTTTCAATCATAGAGGATTTTCATATTAGTTAAGTCTTCACTTTTTCGAACCTACTCCCATGTTGGTCAGTGATTGGGAATTGGAATTTTTTAACGTCATGGGTTTTTGGTTGTTAAGTTGGGGATATCGAGTGCCGTTTCATTATAGACTGAGAGCTGGCTACGGAGGGGAAAGGGTCACTAGGTGCAAGGGTAATTTTTATCGTTCACAGGTTCGATTGTTACCGACATAGCGTAAGGCGGGCAGCCAGAAGGCACACTGGAAGAATAACGGAATGGTAGGGGTTAAACATGCAATTTTTTTACGAAAAAAAGTCATAAGGTGCAAAGATGGCGATATGTAGAATAAGAGAAGGTGGTATGAGTAAGCAGAAAAACATTGCCAGAAGCTGAGTGGAAGAATAACGCGAAGGGAGGGGGTTAAACATGCATATTTTTTTCGAAAAAAAGTCATGAGGTGCAAAGATGGCATTTGTAGAATAATAGGAGGTAGTATGAGTAAGTAGAAAAAAACATTGCCAGAGGCTAAGTGGAAGAGTAACGCGAAGGGAGGGGGTTGAACATGCAATTTGTACGAAAAAAATCATGAGGTGCAAAGATGGCAATTTGTAGAATAATAGGGGGTAGTATGGTTAAGTCGGAAAAACATTGCCAGAAGACCAAGTGGAAGAATAACGCGAGGGGAGGGGTTAAACATGCAATTTTTTTACGAAAAAAAGTCATAAGGTGCAAAGATAGCAATTTGTAGCATAAGAGAAGGTAGTATGAGTAAGCAGGAAAAAACATTGCCAGAAGGCTGAGTGAGAAGAATAACGCGAAGGGAGGGGTTAAACATGCATATTTTTTTCGAAAAAAAAATCATAAGGTGCAAGATGGCAATTTGTAGAATAATCGAAGGTAGTATGAGTAAGCAGAAAAAACATTGCCAGAAGGCTGAGTGGAAGAATAACGCAAAGGAGGGGGTTAAACATGCATATTTTTTTTCGAAAAAAAGTCATAAGGTGCAAAGATGGCAATTTGTAGAATAAGAGGGGGTAGTATGAGAAAGCAGGAAAAAAATTTCCAGGAGGCTAAGTGAAAGAATAACGTGAAGGGAGGGGGTTAAAAGCAACTTTAACGAAAAAAAGGCATAAGATGCAAAGCTGACAATTTGTAGAATGATCGAAGTTAGTATGAGTAAGTTGGATAAAAATTCAAAAAGGCTAAATGGAAGTATAACGAGAGGGAAGGGGATTAAACATCCATCTTTTTTTTCGGAAGAAACAAGTCATAAGGTGCAAAGCTGGCAATTTGTAGAATAATCGGAGGTAGTATGAGTAAGTTAGGAAAAATTCCCAAAATGCCAAGTTGAAGAATAATGCGAAGAGTGGGGGTTAAAAATTAATTTTTTCGTACAAATTGCATGTTCAACCCCCTCCCTTCGCGTTACTCTTCCACTGGCAATGTTTTTTTCAGCTTACTCATACTACCTCCTATTATTCTACAAATTGCCATCTTTGCACCTTATGACTTTTTTTCGAAAAAATATGCATGTTTAACCCCTTCCTTCGCGTTATTCTTCCACTCAGCCTTCTGGCAATGTTTTTTCTGCTTACTCATACCACCTTCTCTTATTCTACAAATTGCCATCTTTGCACCTTATGACTTTTTTTTCGTAAAAAAATTGCATTTTAACCCCCTACCCTTCGTTATTCTTCCAGTGTGCCTTCTGGCTGCCCGCCTTACGCTATGTCGGTAACAATCGAACCTGTGAACGATAAATTACCCTTGCACCTAGTGACCCTTACCCCTCCGTAGCCAGCTCTTAGACTTTTAAGCCTGGACAATATTGTGTGTTTGATGCAAAATACAGGGTGTTCAAATATTTGAGTCTTCTTTTCTTGACAGTGATATAACTCATCAAAAGCTTTCATTATACTGAAATGACTAGGTGAATGGGGGTTTCTTCCTCCTCCCCACAGAACTACACACGTCAGTGTCCGATAATCCCATCCTCAACAGGTACTTCCTGAGGCGACAGTACCCTGTAAGAAAGCCAGTGAGGAGGTGTAATTGTTTCTTACCAAGATCAAGATACCTTTTGGATCTTGCTGTTTCAATGTTCCGAAGGAACTTAGTGGAATAATCCATCCCTGGAAGATTCCGCCAGAGTTTTCCTTCTCGGCTTTCTCCTTCTCCAGAAAATCCTTCTTATAGATACATTTACCTAACACAGAAGGGTTCTGGGCCATTGAGTGACATTCGTAAGCCATCTTTGGCAAGTGTAGTGGCCTCTTTGTTTCCTTTGATTCCTGAATGGCCGGGAACCCAGATTAAAAGGACCTTATTTTTCTTGCCTACCTCATTGAGTTTATTCTGGCACACCTAGATCATCTTTGAGTCGATGACGTAGGAGCTCAGTGCTTTAATAGAAGCTTGAATATCTGTGTGTATGGCTATATCGCACTTCTGATAGTTTCTTTTGAGATTTATATCTAGACATCTTTCAATAGCTTAGATTTCCGCTTGAAAGACGCTCATACAGGAGCCTAGCAACAGTGCAGACTTCGTAATTGGGACTTGGCCCGTATATCCCAGCGCAAGCTCCTGTAGACGTTTTGGAATTTATAATAGTATATAAAATGTATTTCTTAGGTCGAAAAAAAATGTATTTTCATCAAGAATTCGAGAGGTCGAAGGAAAAATCTTGTAATCAACAACAAACCAGCTGATTGAATTTAACTTTTGAACACTATGTTGAAAATAGTTCGTCTATCGTCCTCAAAAGAAAAGGTGCATTTAATATTATGCTTTTTTAATGTACAATTATCATAGGCACCCGAATACAAAGCATTCAGAAGCAATACGAGTAGTAATGTCAAAAATATAATGTCAAATGTATGTCTTGTACGAAGTAAGTATGTATGTATAACCATCAAAATAAGTAGACGGAAGAATCAACTCGTTCATTAATCTAGCGACTAATGGTCTATTAACGCATGAGCGGAGCGAAGTGAAATATCTTTAACATTAATCACAGACATAAATAAACAAGTGGATTAAATAACTATTAGAACGCTTTCACTTAAACAATGACTTTTAACACCGTCTCATTGAAAATGCCACTTTAAATGACAGTTTTACAAAGAAGTATTTCATTTGGTAAGATGTGTCTTAAATTGAGTTGTAACTTGAAGAGTCACAGTATCTATCCTTAGGCCGTCATGATTCGAATTCAAACCGGCCGACTTAACCGCGTCAAATGTACATATAGGCATGATGGCTCACTGATATGGCCTACGGTTGCCTAACTGATAATCACAGATGATAATTGATTAGAGGCATATATTCCATTACAACTATCAAAATCTATTTGCTTGAGTAATCATTCGAGCAATTAAGCCCCCGTCAGTGATTGGCAGGTAATTGCAGTAATGGTCAATACTTGATGGTCATCAGTAGCTGACCTATTTGTGGCAGTTATTCCGATTCCATATTTACTCATTGATTTCGCCTGGATAACCGACAGGAAATGATTATATCAGTTTTTATATGGTCAGGTATGTTGTTTTATTGATTTTATGGAAAATGAATTAATGAGTGGAATTTTTTCAGGGAAAAATATTGTGGTGTAACGGATTCAATCTGACTAGTTTTTTTCATTTCCTGTTGCTTCTGCCAGTAAACACAGACTTCCCGGCGATATCGCCAAAAGACATCCTATAGATTCCGCAAACATAACCAGAATAAGATATTCGCATTGCGACCTCCTGGCGTGATCACCGAGAGGTTACAATCAGATATCTATGCGAACTCCTATTGCGACATCCCATAGATGTCACAAATAAAATAAAAATAAGATATTCGCATTGCGACTTCTTATAGAGGTAGCAACAAGACAAGAATAAGATATTCGCATTGCGATTCCTAATAGAGGTCGCAACAAACAACCAGTAGGACATAGACAACATATACAGGTCTATGCTGTCATAAACTGTACAAACATATATTTTCGTGTAGAGGACATCGGGAGAATCATTTTAGCCTTTTACAATATATCCCGTGTTCGAAGCATAAGCGAGATACAGGGTGTCAAACGTCATTTTTGGGCAAGATTCTTATGAGTGTGGTCAGCTGTGTATAACACTTAAAGTAACGGTTTTTGGTCAAATCTCAGTATTTTTGGGTCCTCTATTCAGAAAAGTAGACGGCGGAAGACCTGCAATGTTCCAAATTTTTTGCGGTTGTCAAATTGGCTTTTATTTTCTGAACACAATTTTCAAAGAATTTCTGTGAAAATTTTTTTTCAGAAATCGAACACAAACTTTTTTTACATGTCTACAGAGATGAAAAAATTTCACTCGAAATGGATGAAATTTAGTACAATTGTACCTACTTCTTGAATTATCAATCAAGAATATGAAAACAGAATTGTAAAATATCGAACGGTTTCGTTGCTACAGTCATTCAAATGCGAGTTCAAATGTTTCGTTCAGACCTCTGAAATAATGAAAAGAAATTTGTTTTGAGTGCTAGAGTCAAAATAATTAAATTATTGGCATGTCCAAACATTCTAGATGAATTTATACAAGAAAATCAGTGAAACTTATTTGGGACTCAAACCGACGTAGGTATTAAATAGGGAAATGGCACTGTTCTAAAGATATTAATATTCGTTGCCAGACAACGGTAGTTCGTAGTTCATAGAGTTGGACTGGTATTTGAATTTCAGTGAATATAATTTAGCCAGTAGTCAAATTCTCTGAACTACGAACTACCGTTGCCTGGCAACGAATATTATTATCCTTAAAACAGTTCGATTCTGAACAAATTGTTTCCTGCACTCAGCTTTGTCTTAAGTTTACTTATACACAAAGGCCTCCAGTCTCTACTACACCCCGTTTTCTAGGATTTCATCAACCGAAACTTGAGATGGCAGCTTAGAATAGATCAATATTTGCCTTATGATATCAGTAAGTTCTCCGTTCGCAAATCTCACAAACAACCTGTAGTATTAGCGGTCTAATACGGTCAGGAGTCACGGCAGAGAATCTCACAACTTCATAATCTATTGGAAATCTTAGCTGAGAAATCAGTTCTTCTCAATGTCTCATTTTTTATTGCTGGTTAAAACCTCAAGCGATTTTAATCCAAACTGTCTCTTATGTAAAGCCATTCTAATAAATTCTATCATGTAATCAACTTCTTGATCTATTGAAATTGCCTACCTAACCTAACCTCAGCTGAGAAATCAGTTTCTCTCAATGAATCAGTTTTTCATTGCTTGTTAAGACCTCAAGCGATTTGGTGAATGTTACTCCAACATATCTCTTATGAAAGACATTCTTAACAATTATTCTTGTACTCAGCTTTGTCTTGTGTTAGGTACTAATATACTTTCCCAAAACACAAAGGCCTCAGCTACACCCCATTTTCTTAGGATTTCATCAACGGAAACTTGAGATGGCAGCGTAGATTAGATCAATATTTGCCTTATGATATCAGTAAGTTCTCCATTCGCAAATCCAACAAACAACCCGTAGTATTAGCGGTCTAATACGGTTAGGAGTCACGGCAGAGAATCTCCCAACTTCATGATCGATTGGAAATTGCCTACGGCCTGTGGAAACACACCAGTATGCGGAGGAATGGCTATTTGTTCGCAGTTTGCAAACTCAAACTTAAATACAGCCGTTCGACTGCTTCTGTCTCATTTGTTTGCTGGACGATGGAAATTCTGTGTTGACTCATGACAGCCATAACGTCCCCTTTATTGGTAGCTGGCGTATGTCGCCGAGTCACTTCGAAATGCAATTAGTTTTCAGTGCTGCTTTGAACATTCGATGTATTCTGAATTGAATAATTATTTTTGAGTTGGGCGGAGTGATCAATATAACTAATTAATGCCAGAGAATAACTGATCTGTTTTTTGCCAGTGGATTAAGTTGATTTGATTGCGGTCGATTGGCACTAATGTCGGAATTTTCCTTATGGATTGAATCTCATGATACAGAGACCAGGGAGAAGGCCAGTAAAATTCCTCAACTCATTTTCTGATCACGATATTTTCTGTCTACTCTTCAGAAGGTACAATCGTCCTCTTTGAATGTGGCCTGCGGTGTTAATCCGAAGAGAGTGCTTCTATCTTCTTTCTAATCACCGACTTCTGCCTTAATTTGTGTGAGTAACGTCAAACACTAAGGGCACCGGCCGGTAAAGTGTTTGCTCGCCTTTTCGCAGGTCCGAGTTGATTGAATTTTTGTTTCGATTGTGGGTAAGTTTATCATCAATCAATCATCAGTTTTGAATTTCTAGAAAACTTGGCGTACGTCATTTTATACAGGGTGAAACGAAATCTGTTTTTTTACCCTAACCATCGAACAACCCCTGGTGTGTTCCAATTGTTCCACTGTGTGATTTCTTATTTCATCATCAAGACACATCTTCTCTTGATAATTTAGTTCTTCCTTCATAAAAATAACTCATTTTTTGTTGAAGATACAGGGTCTTCATTGCAACATTAAACTCCACAAGTTCGTTATGGCTATGAAAGTACTTTCACAGATTTAAATCAAATCCGAGAGTTATGAAAATAAACTGAAAACTAAGTTAAAACATAAAACTAGAGAAGTCTTATTGAGACATGTTGTTCGGTATGCACCTTTTATTGGAGACTATTTCGTGGTAATGCTTTATAATGCCCGACCGCATCAACCGCATGTGGCTAGAATTGCCAGGGAGTATTTAGCAGAGGTTGATATACAAGAACTCAACTCGCCTGCTCTAAGCCCAGATTTGAACCCAACTGGGCATGTGTGGATGCTATTGGGAGGACAATTCGATCTCGCGTACCAACTTCTGAAAATTTGCAGCATCTCAGTGATGCTCTTATTGATTCAAAACCTTAATGAGGACATGCCGAGACGAATTGCACCTATTATCTGCGTTTGCGCGGAAACCACGAGTAACTGAGTTGAATATTGTATGGATATTGTTACTTTTTATGATCAATTGAATAATAATTCATTCATTCATATGATATATGAGGCATATCAATGACGGAAATGTACGAATATGGAGAAAATGATGTAACCCGCATGAGTGATTCAGTAATTTTCCTCGAAGTCCTACAAATACGTGAAATCTTAACTCCCTGCAATTTACACATGAGATAAAAAAAATAATTAGGTACTTGAGATTCTCATATCCTAAGGGGAATATTCTCCTTAATCGACACAGACGGTGTTTTGTAGCGATAGGCAAGAGGAAATGTATATCATCTTTATCATTTCGTATACATATTTCCCAATTTCGCAGAATATAGGAGATATTTCCAATAATTTGCCTGCATACCATTCCAATTCGAGCGAACGAGAGATCTCGAGAGGTTCAAACGATCGCTTTCAAGAATTCCGGCAACATTCGCGATTGAAATTTGGAATAATGAACCCAATTCAGAAAACGTTCGAACCGAGGAAAATTTCTACTTTTCGCCGTGTCGTTTTGGCGTGATTCACAATGCCGATCAGCAGAAAGTTCCTGGCAGGAACAACGGACGGTATTATTAACATAATTCTCTATTTTTATCTACTCGCGAGTTTCAGATGTTTCGGTAATACCTTAAACCGATTATTTTTGTTGAGTTTAGATAAAAGGCGAAATTTCCGCCTGGAATTCGACAAATGCGGCGGGAACGGGGGAGGAAAATTTGAAACTCCTGGAACGAGGCTGAGAGAAATGTTCGGTAGCTTTAGTTCGATGAAATTCTGACTGGAATTTTTCGTTTCCTTTGCTTCATTTGTACTGCTGGGCCAGTTGGATTTACTTATGAAGAATCGATATGCTTTGTCCTTACAAAAGTATTTCCATAACATTTTTATAATTATTCGCTTAGATCTCTTGGGATGTAATTAGTATTTTAGTTTTACAGGATGAATAGCACAGTGTGTTTATCTTTTTTCGAGAAACTCGATATTTACCAAAATTTCAAGTGAGAAATTCTTAATTTAATATTGAAAATACTCGGTTCAAACAACAATCCATGATGACGTACGTACAAGCATAATTAATGGGAATGTTGATTTCCAACAGAGTGGCCATGTAGCATTCTTTTAATCTGTTATTTTTCATTAACCCAATTGAATGAATGCTAACGCGTACGTAGCACCTGACTACAAAACAATAAACAGATAATCGCTTTACTTTCTTTTGGGTCCATTATTTTTAAAATGGTTTTTCTGTCAATCACTCCAAATGTACCTTTTTTCAATCTCTGCGAAATATAGCATAATATTTAACCAATAAACCTACAAAAAATAGAATATTCAAACGACTACAATATTGAAACATTTTGTGAAATTACATTCAATATATTGAACCAGATTCTACTAAATTTGTTAAAATAAATAAAATTCCCAATGGAATGACGAACGAGGTGAACTGAATTTTTTATCGATTCACAATTTTTTCACATGATGATAACCAGAAAATTCACAAAATAATTCGAACATTGACAGAGTAGGTAGTTAGGTTAATGCAATCATGTGTTCGATGAAATGATGAAAAGCTGAAAACGCACACAGAGTATCAATATTTCATGTTCACTGTATTAAAAGCGGCTTCATCATGTTATGATGATTCCATTTCAGGCGTAAAACTCGTGACTAAATCCGTACAATACGGTTTATGATTCAATAGTTTTGGAAATTAACTGGAACATTCTATATTTCTCTCGATTGATGGTTGTTTTGTTACCATTGCTCTATCATACCTGCGTTCGGTAAGGTTTTCATTAATGAATTATGACCAGGATTGTCGGCTTAAGCGGAGGCATAATAATTATTATATTTATATTATTTATACTTCACTTGTATATCGTATCCCCCGATGTGAAGTTTCAAACTTGTATATTTAACACTACTGTAAATATTGTCACAGAAAAAAACCCAAATTTTAACAAACTGGAAATACCCATTTTATTCGGTCAAAATATCCCTGTTGTGCTCGAAGATAGGGTTCTCCAATAAGAGGTGTTATTTTGAATAGCCCGCTATTTCGGTAGATGTCACGTTTGAAGCTGTCATTTTTTGACATTTGACAAGTAGAAACTACAATGGAACGATACACGCTTCAAGAACGCATTGAAATTATTGAAATTCACTATAAAAATGGTGAAAATTTGGCAGAGACGGTTCGTAAAACTCGAACATTTTTGGGTCGTCGTGAAGCATCTTATCAGACCACAATAAAGAAATTGATGGAAAAATTCGAACTGTTGGGACAAGTTAGTGATGTGAAGAATAAAATTAATGATTTTTATAACGGAAATTGGAAAGTATTGATCTGGACAACGTTTACTTTCAACGAGGCGGCGCTAAGTGGCACACAAGCAACGAAAGCATTGATCTTTTGCGGGAAAAGTTTCCGGGCCGTGTTATCTCTCGAAAAGGTGATCACAATTGGCCACCGAGATCTTATGATTTAAAACCTTGCGACTTCTTCCTATGGAGTCACATGAAAGAGAAGGTCAACGCCTTAGACAAAGGACATATCATCAAAAGATATGGTTCTGTAAGCGTGGTCGTGGTGGTCATTTGTCTGATGTTATTTTCCACTATTAACTTCATAGCTTCTTCTTTATAATGAAATAAACATCCGATCATTTGATATTGAAAAATGGCATTTTTCTTTCAATATCATAATAACACCTCTTATTGGAAACCCCTTTATTTTCCTCATTTTCCTAGGATTATCAGTTTTACCAGGAATGTTATAATGAAAAATCAGCAAAACTTCATGAAATCGTGAACAGTATACCTAATTATGTATTATTTAATATTTTTTATTGAATCACTGAAACAATGTCACTTCCATTTCTTCATTTGAAGCCGCTAAGCTAACCACTTTGTAATATTCAGTAAATCGAAAGAATCCTCTCACCCCCTTTTCAATGAAGTTCAGGAACCGCCACTGTGCAAATCCCTAAGCACGAATAATGGTCGAAATATTCTCACAACCTCGCCCGAACTAGAATATAACTTGTATCTTGGGCATGGATAGAAATGAACTGTCAAGATTTGAATACTACCGAAATTAGAATTCCTTCGAGAGATTTTAAACAGACGTGAAATATAGCATTTGTTTCCGTGTGGGATTCTTTTCCCATAACCAACGCTATGCGAAGGGACTACATTCATGCCTGCTTCTTAGACTGTCGCATCCAGAGGCTTGGAAACGGTATTCCAGAGATAAGAAGACACATTCCGAGCTTAAATTATGCAAAATTGAAATAAATTTTTCATGATGCCTTTGCTCAGATATGCACGTTCGACGGTTGGAAGATGGTTAGAATTGGAATGAAAATATGGTGAGGTATGACCAGTAGTAAGTAGGATTCGATGATTTGATATTTCAAAAAATGATGTCTAGTACTGACATCATTTTTTGGAATATCAAATCATGGATAACTTCATCAATAACTGGTTTTCCTGCGGTTGCTGAAGGGTTTTCCAATAAGAGGTGTTATTTTGAATAGCCGTCTTTTTCGGTAGATTTCACGTTTGAAGCTGTCATTTTTTGACATTAAACGAGTAAAAACTACGCTATGAATAAAAATGGAACGATAAAACTTCAAGAACCCATTGAAATTATTGAAATTCAATATAAAAACGATGAAAGTTTGTCAGAGACGGTTCGTAAAACTCGAACATTTTGGAGTCGTCGTGAAGCACTTTGTCGGACCGCAATAGAAAAATTGGTGGAAAAATTCGAGCTGTTGGGACAAGTTAGTGATGTGAAGACTAAAACCCGTGCACGTCGCTCAAGAACAGCCGGGAATATTGCTGTAGTAGCCGAAAGTGTTGTAAAAACCCCAGACTGGTCCATTCTTCGTCGTTCTTTGAATAAGGCCTTCCACAAACGTCGTGTCTTTGCTGATTCGGTCGTTGAAATGCATGAAAATGATCCAGAGTTCCATCGAAAAATCATCTTAATTGATGAGGCTTCTGTGGCTTCGTCAACAACCAATATTGTCGCATCTAGGGTTCGGAAAACCCAAGAGATTGTTGAAAAGCCTCTCTATCCTTAACGTGTGACTGTTTGGTGCGGTTTATGGTCCGGCGGAGTCATTGGACCTTACTTTATTGGACCTTACTTTTTCGAAAATGATTTAACACCTTGCGACTTCTTTCTTTGGGGTCAGTTGAAAGAGAAAGTCTACGCCAATAGCGTCGATTCAAGACCTCAAAGATGGAATCCGTGAGGCTATCGAGGACATAGGGCGGCCACTTTGCGATTGGTTATGGAAAATTTTATTGAAAGGATATGTCCTGTAAGCGTGGTCGTGGTGGTCATTGCCTGATGTTATTTTCCACTATTGACTGCATAGCTTCTTCTTCATAATGATATCAACATCCGATCATTTATACTGAAAAATAGCATTTTTCTTTTGACTTGTTGTTTGAATATCAATTAATACCTCTTATTGGAAAACCCTACATGATCCGTAAAATTTCATGCATCATTTAAATTTGCGTTTATTAAGTGTTGTTGAAGGAACATTTTTTCATTCCATCTATCAGAATTCAGTTCGAGAACTCAGTTCACTATGATAGTCATACCTTATTAGGCGATATATACAGTGGGCCCACGGTCGACTGTAATCAAAACGTTCACGGGAACATGAAGTACGTAGTTATTGAAAATTGGTTCAATGGGCCAGAGCCACCTGCTCTATCAGTATTTCAGAGATCCGGCGTATCGGTTATATCAGAAAGTAATAAAAACTCAAACATTTAAGATGAATAGTTCTTTCTTAACATAATCCTTCACCATTATACCGATAGGTTTCAATGATTACATTTTTCAAAAAACTCAAAAATGACATATGTTTACATTTCTGAAAAGCTTGGACTGCAGATTTTGAAGGGGAATGAAGCATCAATAAACAAAGATTTCAGTTTTACCATTCTAAATACCTGTTTTGTCGAAAAAAGAAACGTTATTTCTCACTATCTCCCAAACATACATATCATTTCTCTTCGGCGAAACATCGATCGTTCGTTCGAAAAAAACCTTCACCCAGTGTATGGTTGGCTACAGAGTTAAATGGTGCGATCGCATCTCAGGCCGAGTATCGAATTTCACTCAGAAAGTTATAATAAGGTTACGTGTTGATAGCGCAGTGTGCCTCAATTCACGTGCCACAATAACACGGCATTATTGCCTCAGAGATAAGATGGTGCGGTTTAACGATTGGCGAGAAGATGAGATAAGAGAAATGGGGATGTTCGTTCTGAGACAGTGGCGTTGAAGAAGCCGAGCACCTTGGAAATAACAATTGGAATGGAATGCATCCGGCGTCTCTAAGGAGTTGGATCTATGAGATGAACCTGCCATTGAGGTCTCTACTAGTTCTAAGAGGGGATTATTATGATATGGGGGATCTAGGTATACAGGTATACAGGTATACAGGTGCGCCACCGACAGGTTCATTTATATTTTTACGTGTTTGCAAGTTTCGAATTTTGAGTCGGAGGTTTTTTTTAATATCTCAAAGGGACTCAATGTAAAGGATCTAACTTTCGAAAGAAAATAGCTGGAGATAATATAAGAATTTTTGAGTTTAGTGTATGTTATAGCATTTTGAGATTACTCGTTGATTTCTGAATAGTTTTTCTAATACTATCTGTTTCTAGTGGTTTTCAAGTAATTGATTGACTTCGAGGAAACACTCCTGGAATTACTCAGGTCAAAAATTCAACACCCGCTTTGCTGCTTGAGATTTAACAAAAAGCATTCGACCGTATCCGACTAGAAGACATTGTGAACATCTAAAGAAAAAATAAATCCCGGCAAAAATTATAAAAAAAAGGATGCTGTCTAAACACAGGAACATATAAAACAACCAAACGATATACCGATGTCACAAGGTTTAGACATGGAGATAGCTTAAGTCCATTTCTGTTCAGCCTGATTATGGACGAGATCATTGGGGAGGTTAGTGGCTTAAAAATGGGGTATAGGATCCACAGAAACTCCATCAGCATGATATGCTAAGCAGATGATGCGACAATATTGGCAGAAACAGAGGACAACCAGCAGAGACAACTTCAAAGATTCAATCAGGTCAGCACACAATTGAATATGCAAATTTCAATCGCCAAGACAAAACGCATGATATTTGCCAGGGAACCAGCAAGATGTAAGCCAGTGATAGATAACGAAGTTGTCGAGCAGGTTACAACGTTCAGATACCTAGGAGTCGATATCTCTAGCTGCAACGATCCAATTAAAGATCTTAAATACCAGATGAACAAAGCCTAGCTAGCATCAGGCTGTTTAAGAGATGTCATATGAAACAACAAACACATAAGCATCGACAGCAAGGTTCGAGTATAAAAAAATGCGTAAGACCAATACTCACTTATAGCATCGAGACCCGAGCAGACACAAACAAAACAAAACGCATGTTAAGGACTGCGGAGATAAAGACTCTGATATCAATAGCAGAAAAAAACACTATGGGACAGAGAGCGCAACAATAAGATAGACCTGTAAGGTGGAAGATGTAGTCAGATGGGGGACGAAAGCGCAGAAGATACTGGCGGGACCATATGGAAAGAATGGACCCCGGGAGAATAGCCAGGGTTATTCTAAATGGAAATCCAGCTGGCCAAAGACCAATCGGAAGACCACCAAAAATATGGAGGGAAAACTGGACATCTGTATCTCAGGAGAATCCACAATAGTGACCACCCTTCGAAACAAATAGACCAAAAGGTCTTTACAAAGAAGAGGAAGAAAAAATTCGTGATGATTCCACCTACCTATACCAGAAAGCTCCTGAAGCTATCACGAGCTGAGCTTCGGGTGATGGTATATGCTGACGGGATACCGTCTGTACAAATATCATTGTACTGTATGGGAAAGTCAGCAGATGAGATTCGTAGGCACTGTCGATCAGAAGCAGATACAGCTAAACACAGAGATGACTGGCCAAAAAACAATAATTCAAGTCATGGACATGGAGCTAACGGCCAAGGCTTCTAAGGAGGTTATCGGTTTTATCAACGCCATTGACGGAAACCTTGGGTTTCTATGAATGAGGAGAGTAGAGAACAAAAATCTACATGGTCGCAATTGACTGAAGGCTAACCTAACGAACCCAGATCTAATATAAATAATAAAAGACCTTATTGGTATCGAACTTTTGGTTCAGCAGTTTCTGAAAGTTGACTTTACGTTTGGCTTCATTTGACATTAACGCTGGCACGCTCTTTATAGTATTTCCACCAATAACTCCTAAATTATCTAGCGTTAGTTTGATTAATGAACTTTTTCCACATATTTTGCCTCTGTTCAGGTAACTTTAAGTTTGTTGAGGTCTTGAGGAAATAGTGGGAATCCTCGTCATTGTAGAACCTCGATGAAGGCGTCATCCGAAAAATTTTGTTGGGAACACCTGCACTACGCTGTATGAAGGTGTACATCACTCTCCACATTAGCGCTGCAGACCGTCTTCGGTTTAAAATGAAAACATGATGCTTTTAAGGAATTAAGAGAATAATATCCTTCCGAATGGTCTGATAAAAAAAGGATGGTTTCATTGAATTTCTGTAGTATTCTTGAAGTTTGAAAATAAACACTGTGTAAGCAAGTAAGTGTACAAAGTACAGAGGCTTGCCTGTGTGTGCATCACTGGAGCTATGAGAACGTGCCCAAGAAGGGCACTTGAGGTCATTACAGATCTCACACCTCTACATCTACATCTAGTGGTTTATAGGGTAGTCCATGAGGCTATCTTCAGAATATCTAGGGAAGGTACAGGTAATGAGAGAATAAAGAATCAGAGAGTCTGGTCCTCTCTGAATAACTGCATCTCATCTTCGAACTAGTGATGTAATGATCAAGAAAGTAATCACTGAAAAAAAACTTCAGGACATTGCTAAGTAAAAAAGAGAATTGGATACGGGAATACACCGACTATAACCTCAGGGAAATACCGTAAATGGTATACAGATGGTTCCAAAACCTCTATAGGAGCAGGCACTGGGATAAACTGACCAAGTACCAAGCGGAATTCTTAGCTATTGAAAGATGTCTAGATATAAATTTAGAAAAAAACTATCAGAAGTGTGATATAGCCATACACTCAGATGGTCCAAGCTGCTATTGAAGCACTGAGCTCCTACGCATCGACTCTAAAATGATCTGGGAGTACCGGAACAAACTCAATGAGGTAGGCAAGAAAAATAACGTCTTTTTAATTTGTGTCACTCATGGCCCAGAACCCTTCTGTGGTATATGTAAATGCACCTATAAGAAGGACTTTCTGGAGAAGGAGAAAGCTGAGAGGGAAAAACTCTGGCGGAAATGGATCATTCCTTGAGTTCCTTCGGAACTTTGAGACAGCGGGATCGAAAAGATATCTGGATCTTGGTAAGAAGCAATTACACCTCCTCACTGGCTTTCTTACAGGACATTGTCGCCTCAGGAAGCACCTGTTGAGGATGTGATTATCAGACACTGAAGAGTGTAGGTTCTGTGGGGAGTAGTAAGAAACCCCCATTCACTTAGTCCCGGAATGATTTGGCACTGCGAGCCTAAGGAGAGAATGCCTTGGGCGAGAAACTTGTAAGAGTGAGGAACTAGCCTCGTTTAAGCCTTCACAGTTATAAGATTTCATTAGATCTCTGAAACAGAAAGGCGAGCTGTGAAGGGTTTGACCAGAACAGCTCTGTAAGGGGCACAATAGGCCTTAAGGTCGCAGTGAACTGTAACCTCTCTTTAAACTAAACTAAAGCAAGTAAGTGAATTCTTAATCTGTGATTCCAAAATAGCAGATATTTAGGGCTACAAGATCTAAACTTCAAAATCATCTCTTCCAGGAATCATTGGAAATGCCGATTACGTCAGGTGTCACGTTTCCCTTCCAAAGGCCAAATAGGTCACGTTCGAAAATCCGAACTTAAATCCAGCGTCACGAGGTCTAGCAGTGCGTTGAATCCTCACGATTTTCAGAATGGAGCATTCATAATCGTCAAATATAACGGAACAATCGTTTGTGTGCACAACATACTCTTGCATCGCGTATCAGTGTGATTTGAACCAGTATAATTAAGCGGATTAATCAGTATTCGATGCAATATAGCGATGAATTTCTGCCATCTACTCAATATACGATCATTGCGAACGCTGGATATGCATCAATGGTAATGCTGCAATCGCACATGCCTGAGATATTCATCCCATAAATTCAACGTGAATAAGATTCTTTCTATGACCCTTTTTGGGTATCTTCAAAATGCTGCTATTGTTAACAATGTACTACAATGTGGTACTTTTTGTTTACTTTGAATTTCACGTAATATATTAATGTATTCGTTATTGAATTTTTAAATACATATTAATACAAAATTTACGCTATTATGACGTATTGGGAAGCACTGATGACGTGGGCTCATGGCTCATTTGAGGCGCAGTTGCCACGTTCAGTATTCTTTCTGAAATAGGAGAAATTTAAACTCCTGGACATCATGGTTGTTCAATTCAGGAATGAAAAAGTTAGTAATCATGGCTCTATACCGATCACCATTGACAGTAACGTTCTGGCCATCATCGTTTTGAAGAAGTACAGACCATGATTCCACTAGCCCATAAAGCGCATCAAACAGTGAGTTTTCCATGGTTAATCGCATTACTGCTCTGATGGACGATTTTGTCACGATAAAATGGACGTAGTGCGCGATACGTATTCCACACAGAACCATTATTTAAATGAATTTGCACTATTTTCGAACGTTGTTCAGGCGTGAGTCTATTCATGATGAATTGTCAAACCAAACTGAGAATAAATCACTTGACAGCTGTTAAATCGGTCGTCATCTTGAACAGTAATGCCAACTTAAAGTTTTATACCTCAAAAAAAACACCTGTTACTTTACCATACCACAGCTATATTTATCAGAGAAAACATTACCCTCTCAGCAAAGGTGATAATTATTCTAACAGACTTTGCTTTTATTCGAGATGGCATTAGTGTCATTCCACCTTATAGAGTGAGTCTGATTTGAAACAAACACATTGCTCTAGCATAAAATGTGCTGATTGGTTTCTGTAGACACTTCACATAACCCACAAATATCAGAGTATTCCTAACCGAACTTGTGTAGATGATATCTCACGATACAATGTCCTGTTAGAAATCCAGAGACCAGCCTTAACTCTTTTTCTGACAAAGTGAGAGCTTGTTGAGCCTTCTCTTCTGAAGGTGCTACTCCTCGCTTGCCATTGGTCTGTTGTGTAAATCTAGTAAGAGTGCAATTTTTTTCCCACCATCGACTACTACCTTCATAAGGTAGCATGAGGACACCGGTTCTGTGATCTTGTCTAAATAGTATATCACGATCCAAAGACATGTGACAAGCCTAACAAACATGCTTAACTCTCTTTAGACAAAAATGAAGCTTAATTCAGCGAAAGTGCTTCTCTCTTCGTCTCAATCGTCTGTCATGATTTGAGTAGGTCTGTCATAAATTGAGGCACTGGTCTGGTTATCATTTGTACCTATTCTCGTGAGGATATCAGTTTTCTTATTCCACCTCAACTAGAAATAGCTTGATGCTCTTCGTCAGTGTGGAAAAGGATTGTTTAAGACTCCAGATTGAGTCACAAGTTCACAATCTTAGACTCAGTATATAGTCTAAGGTCATAATGGACGAACATCTGCCATTTCGTTTGTGATCGATAGAGGGAGTGACTTAGTAAGGAAATTAACAGCAATGGAGATATCTGAATCCTCTCAAATTCCTGAATTTCATCAGAACTTTAGAACTAGACTATGTGGTGAGATAATACCTCAAGATTTGAGGGCACAATATACTTGAATGTATATCAACATATCAATGACTGCCATTTCATATTGATCACAGATTCACCAAATGAAATATTGACTTTGGCTGAACGAACAACAAAATGACACTATCGACCAAACAAGGTTTGCTATCATTCCAAGACGCAATTCAATCATGAGATCAGTCGTTCGTTAATAATCTGCCTTCAGATGGAACCTTCTGCTTGGTTCTCTGAAGTTTCCTCGCTTAGCAGAATCACTATTGTACGTTCTCCTGACATTCTTCAGCTATGAAGGCATTTTATAAGATCATAATTATTATTTCAGCAATAAAAAGATAGCTGAAAGCTAGCTAGCTCACGAAGAAAATACCGTTTGAGTAATAATATCATCTTCAGAGCTAACAGTAGGAAACATACCATTCATCAAGCAGATATAAACCATTCATTCAGGCTGTTACGCTGTGCTGTTGTGTCATCCAAAAGCGGGTTTCAAACTCCAGAAGATATGTGGCGGAATTAATTCATTGATTAAGTTGAAACGTATTTCCTGAGGGTCTCTCTTAATTTCCGGATTGTTCAGAAAGGGCGCTTTAAACTCTCATTTACCATGTCTTCGTTGGAATTTATATTCTAGATAAGTGGAACTGAGGAGATATTTTCTGAAATTTCAGTAGAGTGTCAATGTAATGTCTGTGATACTTTATCGTTATTTTTCATTGGAGACTGTGGAGAGGATTGATAAATTTGATCGATATTGACTATAACATGATTATTCGAGGTATTGCAGGATATGCTTCGAATTAGAAGAAATCTCGATGAAAACCTATGGAGCATTTATTATCTCGATAAGTTTGCATATAGTGGTTGAGTAAGAAATATTTTAAGTCAAAATTTATGATCCTCTCCAAGAGTTAATACACCATACCCTGATTTATCGATATGAATTATAACATAAGCTGCTTTTGAGCAGCAGTACTCATCCTTCTATTCGAAGTATGCGCTCAGATTAATCATTTCTATTGATCTACACACAATGAAGTCAACAGCAGTTGAATTCTATTTCATTTTAGCTAGGCTTGCTTGTATGAAGTATGTTGGTTTTTGATGCTCAAAACTTTCAAGCTCTTTCAAACATGATCTAACTATTGACGACGTTTTTCATATTTGAAAACTATGAAATATATTAGTAATGGAATTAGAATCAACGATTATGAAATCTGTTCGTTTCGAATATTTCTCTGGTGTAGATTGTCTGATTTCATAGATCTTCATTTGCTTTATGGTCTTCATTCCACGAATCTGAATCGTTCTGTTTTCAACAGTGTACAATATGTTGGTAGTTTTGGTGGTTCTATTTTATAATAGTATTAATGAAATAATTTAATTTTTTTTATGTTTCACTTTGTTTTTTTGCCCCGAATTACACTTGGCTGCTGATATGTACCAACCAACCCTTGTTAAGGCAGGAAGATCAAGCATACGAGAAACTTCACATGCAAAACAAATGACTCTTTAGAATCACGGTATAATCATTTATAGTTAAAAAAACCTCCTCCGAATATACACAAGATAAAACCATTACGAATTTTGCCTTTCGGATATGACAAGTATGACACCAATTATCGAAACATGTGAAGTGAGCAGCTCAAAAAGCAAACGCTTCTTCTGTTCGATTTCGTGAATTCGTGGTTTCTCACAAGATAGATTTCCAGTTGAAATTGATTACACTGATATTTGAACTTGCATTTAGAGTTGCTCCAGCTAAAATTACAAGAAATATATTTCTTTATCGCCATGCGTTCTGTTGTACCCCGTTTCAATCACATCTAATCCAAAATACTCAAATTGAGTCTTCCTACATTTCGAAATAATCAATAAATCAATGTTTATTGCAGCTTAAAGCAATCACATTCGATTGTCGTGCGTTGGAAGCTTCTTAGGCTTCTTGCTTCTACCAAATCTTACCTTATATCCTGTCCTATCTTGGCTTCTTAGATAATCCAAACTATACCAAGAAGATGTCACTATCGAAAGATGATTAGTACAAAACTCAACACAACCACAAACACCTCGTGCGAAACGTTTTGGAGCAGACTATCCGAACAAGATATACGACCAGGCTGAAAGGGCTTCCGCAATCAATGACAGATAAATCCCAGTTTTCGGGCGAGATTAGGTTATCGCGTAAAAAGGGCCTTAAAACTCACAAAATCAGATCGATCCGTAGCTTGTCGCAGGCAAGGACGAGATCGCGCCTTCGTCACGGCCACCCTCGATAAAGTGAAGTAATTCCGTCGGCTGCATGCGACTCAAAGGGGATGCGCGGTGGCGAACACTCGCTGCTTCTTTTGTGTGTGATTGCGATGGTCGCTTGATTACGGACCATGCAGGGGATGATTTGCGGTCATATCTGAATAAGGGTAGATTTACGTTGGTTCCTAATCAGGTGATAGCGGCTTCTATGAAAAGTATTCCATTTGGAGATAGATCTCCCTTATGTGTCGATGGACTCAATGGTCAAGACAATCTGAGGGTTTAGGATCTGAAAGGAAGGTTAAATTTGTATGGCTGACTGCAGGAGCGCAACAAATCTGGGGGGCGCGGGTGTTAGGTCAATCGGTACCATGGCTCTTGGAAATTCAGTTGCTATGGGGCGTTTCTGAGGAGAAGACCACGCGTTGGACAAGAGTTTTAAGAGAACGGTGATTTGACAACTGTAAAGCCGGGTTTAGACGAAGCGCACCTACTCGCGCACCAGCCTCGTTTCCGCTCCCTCGCATAGTGTAAACATGCTCCTCGCCTTGAGGCCCCTCATCCTCATCAAGCTTCTGGAGCTTGTTCAAACGACACAGCGAGGCTTCTAGTTAAGACAATCTGAGCTCTGGGTGTCAGCCTCCACTTCCTAAAGTAGTCCGACAGGATGTCTTGGTCCACTGACAGGGTAGCTTCTATGTTTCCCATGTTCGGATGTTGGGTTGCCAGAGCCAAATCATTGAAAAGAAGTGGAGCCAGGGCTGAGCCTTGAGGTAGGCCGTTATTAGACAGCTTGGGTCTGCTTCGTGTGTGCCCCATTACAGTCTGTAGGGACCTATTGGATAGCATGCTGTTCACCAGTGCTGTCAGCTTTTTACATTTTATGGTTGTCAGTAATTCATACATTAAGCCCTCCCTTCAGACAGTATCATAGGCAGCTGTTAGGTCTATGAATGCTTCTCCTGCTCCTCAAAGCCTCTCCCAATATAGGTCAGAAGTGCAACGACCTGACCTTCGCAGTTGTGACCGGGTCGGAGACCAGATTGTTCCACAGATAAAAGGTCCAGGATTCGTGTTGTAGATTAGTCTCTCCAGTAATTTATATACAGGGTGTTTCATTGGGAAAGGGAAATACTTCACAGGTGCATAGGTGGCACCAAGACGGTTCTAGAGATACCCCATTTATTGGGTCTCACTGTCTTCGTAGCCGAGATACAGGGTGTTTCATGAATTTTGCCCGTTTCTTCCTGAGGCCGTACCAGACGAACCAGTCGATATATTTTCTTCATATTTGGCAAATATGTTCCTAATTGAGAGCCCAAACATATCATGCAATAACCGCCTCGAAAATCTAGGTCCGGGTTAACAAAAAATTATGAATCGTTTGAATACTCGAAACAACACCCTGTACATCGGAATTTTGAAAATCTGTTTTAAAATTCGAAAATACCACTTAAAACTGAACTGAGACGTACACTTCAAATTTTCGCGCAGATAGTTTCAATGCACAAATTTTCAACGTAAAAGTGAAGTTTTTAAGAACTTGGATACCTGAAAGTGGTTTGAAGTGACTTTTAACAATGAATTATCGAAATATTGAAATCCATAATTATTATACGTAATAATGCAACTCACTTCTCAATAAATGAAACTAATGTGGAAATGAAGTACAAAGTAATGTTGAAATAATTATGGATTCAATATTGTTGATAATTCATTGTTAAAGTCACTTCAAACCACTTTCAGGTATCCAAGTTCTTAAAAACTTCACTTTTACGTTGAAAATTTTTGCATTGAAACTATCTGCGCAAAAATTTGAAGTGTACGTCTCAGTTCAGTTTTTAGTGGTATTTTCGAATTTCAAAACAGATTTTCAAAATTCCGATGTACAGGGTGTTGTTTCGAGGATTCAAACGATTCATAATTTTCGTTAACCCGGACCTGGATTTTCAAGTTTACGGCTATAAAAAAGGAAAACCAATGTGGAAATGAATTACAAAGTAATGTTGAAATAATTACTGATTCAATATTGTTGATAATTCATTGTTAAAGTCACTTCAAACCACTTTCTGGTATCCAAGTTCCTAAAAACTTCACATTTACCTTGAAAATTTGTGCAGTAAAACTTTCTGCGCGAAAATTTGAAGTACACGTCTCAGTTTAGTTTTTAGTGGTGTTTTCGCATATTAAAACAGATTTTCAAAATTCCGAGGTACAGGGTGTTGTTTCGAGGATTCAAACAATTCATAATTTTTTGTTAACCCGGACCTGGATTTTCGAGGCGGTTATTGCATGATATGTTTGGGCTCTCAATTAGGAACACATTTGCCAAATATGAAGAAAATATACCGGGTGGTTCGTCTGGTACGGCCTCAGGAAGAAACGGGCAAAATTCATAAAACACCTCGGCTACAAAGACAGTGAGACCCAATAAATGGGGTATCTCTAGAACCGTCTTGGTGCCACCTATGCACCTGTGAAGTATTTCCCTTTCCCAATGAAACACCCTGTATAATGCTCATTATATTGTTTTAGGTCTTTTAAGTTCGCTTGCAGGTTGTTCGGCTTCGAAGATATTAGTGAAGAATTTTGCTAGCCAGCGCCTCGTATTTATTCCACAGTAATCAATGAATTCCGGGTGTATTTGGTCAAACCCTGGCGACTTTCCGATCTTTAAGGATTGGAGGGTTTTTGTGACTTCGTCGATGGTAAATTCCCCAGACAGCTGCTCACACCTTATAGATGAGTTTTGGAGGTCATTGAGCTTTGATGATTTGAATAACTCAACAAGTACTTTCCTGGATTCATATTAGCAACGTCGCAAAATAATGTAGCGGTCTTCGTTCGAGATAAAAATTCCACCGAAAGAATTTACCGTAAGTATTTAAATTTTAAAATTATTCTATTGCTTGTGTTTACTAATTCAACCGATTTAATTATCGATATTCCAAAACAACTCCATAAGCAGAATAGTACTTCGTATACTTTCTATCTTGATTACCACATAATAGAAATTAATGCACTTAAAAAGTGTATTTTTCAAATCGAATCGTTTGAGTCCGATTAACAGTGCAGAAGTGATGATGAGTTTTGGTATGATCATGTACCGGGTTTTTCACTATAATTTGACCCCCCTTTAACTTTGTTACTGAAGGAGATACAAAAAAAATTTTCGTATAAAAAGTTCACGAAATCAACTGAGGTTTTTTTGATATGTGTCCAGAAACTGAAATATATACAGGGTGACCAACATATTGATGGCAACTTCATTTTTTCAAATGGAACCCCTATATATTTTTCTATTTTTGGTTAGCTATTTTTCCCCTGATTTCGAATATGTAACATATGTTGGTCTAATTTTCTTATTCTGAGCACCACAGAGTTTCAAATTTCAATAACCATCTGGCATAACGTGTTGGAAGTTCGTGAATATTTAGTGGCCACTTTGATCTTTGGATTGGTAAGGGCGCACCCATTTTATGGCCACCAAATAGTCCCGATTTAACACCGTTGAACACGTTTTTAGAGCCGTTTTGAAGGAAAAAATTTACTTCAGCACTAATGACAATCAATGAAAGCGGAGAATAATATTAATGATATAAAATCAACCAATATTAAACCCATAATTCGGAACCAATCCCGTCAACTCACAAAGAATAATTATAATATTGTATTGATTAGAAACAAATTTTGAAGCTTTTATTTCTAACTTGAATCAGAGCCATAATAATGCTATCAAAAAAAGTCGAAACAACTTGAGACAACTATATGAACTATGTGTATTGAATGAAAGTGGTCATTTTGAGCAATTTCTTTAGTTGATGTTATTCTTACCATACTACCATAGTTTATCATTCTTCATTGGTTAAGTAATTGTTAAGTATTCATTCTAAAATAATACTCTTAAGTAGATTATTTGGATATAAAGAATTTGGTAGGTATTTCACATATTTTTCGGTGTCATCATTTCGAAACTTTGAAACTCTGAAAATTGAAGCGAAACATCCACATACACATTCATATTCGAGATCAGGAGGAAATAGCCTATCAAAAAAAGGAAGAATATACAGGACAGGGTGTCCCATTTGAAAAAATATAGTTGCATTTAATGTTGTTCACCCTGTATAACTTCCCATTGACGTTATTATTACTCCAAAAATGAGCATTTTTAGTAAACGCACTCTGCCACTCTTACCACTCTTACCCCCCCCCATGAATATCGAAAACCTTAGAAAAAGTTACGCAACGTGGTGCACATATTTTCATTTGTTTGTTTTTTTTACAACTATTACTTCACTACTATTTTTTCTTATTATATTATTCATTCTAAATATTTTGATTAAATTTTTTTCAAGTTTTGAAGCTGATTTATCGATCTTGAATCATTACTACCCCCCCCATGAAAAAAGCTATATCCGCCCTTGGGTACATAATATGATACAATAGCACAAAGATAGTAACCTTCAGAGTAGTAAATGAATTATTGAAAAATGAGCTGAATGACTGTATAGAAAAAATTCGCATTTTATAGAATCATGCTGAATAGTTAACATTTCGAAATTTGCAAATCCCATTCAAGCTTATGCAATTTCTCTTTTAAAGTTCATTAAATGAACTAATAGAAAAATTTGCATTATAATTATGAATGGCCTAGTACAATTGCATCCGTTTATCCTGCAACTTTACGTCATTTTTGTTGTGTGAAACAATGGTCCTAAAGTTCCGGGATCATAATCCCATTAATAACATTGGTTATTTATCAACCCTCCTGATTTCAAAACAATAGATTTATATCAAATATAGCTGAATCGAAAAAAAAGACAAAAACTAACGATAGAATTGTATTTTTTTGCTATATTATTCATTTTTTTCAATAATTCAGAATTTATCAATTCGATTGAGCTGAAAATTTTCAGTAAAATTCTCAATATCAATTCAAAATAATACCCAAAAATTTGTTGGGGTTGTGTTATTACTACCATAGAGAAGTCTACATAATACCGACAAAAGTTCTAATATTCCCAAGAAAAAAACTTTCGACTAAAATGAAATATGGTTTGAGGATTTCATTTGGCATGTGAATGACCATACAATTTTTCATAGGAATTGTGAGATCTTTCAATCTTTTATTTATTAATTTTTTTAATAATTTTCAGAATATAATTCCGATCATTCTGCCTATACAGTCCTATACAAAATCTTGAGGCTATAGCCTCCTTGCTGCACCAATGAACGAGCGCTCAGAAACACCTGCTCAGGGCATTTCTTGAATTTTTTTCCAAAATTTCCAGTGACAGTTAATCCAGAATATTTTTCGAATTAACCGTTTTCTAACTAATTTACCTTTGACCAATCTTAAGTTTTTCAATCTATTCCAATTCAAAATTAAGTACATATATAGATGAATCATTCCATTGATTTAACAATTTTATTTTATGAGAGCTCATATATATTTTTGGAAATCTGCAGATTTTATTATTATAGGATTTAAATCATTGATTCCCAAAGTGTCGTTCCAGGGGGACGGTGATGGCCAAGGGTGCTTTTGGGCGGAGGGGAAGCGATGACTAACTGTAAGTTTTTATATTCATGTTAGAATTTGGAGAGAAACCCTTGAAGTCCAATAAACTGACTGATCCGATGATATTTTGGAAATGAACAAACCTGACTGGATTTTGGATCCTTTTTCGAATGCAGACACAGCAGAATCTCCAAAGAAACAAGAAGAACTGATGGAAGTTATAACGAATGATGAATTGAAATTTAAATTTAAAAGCGGCTATAAACAATTCTGGCTGTGAAAGGAGAACACAAGAGCTTATCCTGAAATATGGGCTGTAATTCAGAAGTTCCTTATTGCATTTCCGTCATCGTATTCAGTGCAGTTAACAATTTATTAACAAAAAAAGGAAGTAGTCAATCGTGGTGATTTGAGAATGCTGTCGACAAAATACTACGAAATTGGTAGCAGCCCACCAGGTTCTTCCTTTGTATTGAGATTTTTTTTGTATCAACTTTTTCTTCAATAAAGAGGTTCACAACTTCAAATTTCAATGCATTCGATTCACATCTTTCTTCACTATATTAAATAAAAAGATAGAAATAATAGGCAATCCATACGTCAAAGGAATTTGAAACAAGTTTATAAGTTTTTTGAATGGAAATCTGCAGATAAATGAGTTTCGAGTGACGTCAGAGAGAGAAGCTAATCCGTATTGAAATTTGCGATCAAGTGTACTTGACTGTATGTTGTATGTTTGATTTCGTCAAATTTTAAATCATGGCAGAAAAATTTAATCCTTCAAATTCATTGATATGATTAGATTGACTAGCTTGCCCCACTAAATAGGGCACAAACTCATAAACGTCAGAAAAATCGATAATAATCATCAAAGCTTTGTAAGTCGGCGTCGCAGAGTGAAACTGCTCTCTTCTCAAATAATTTGGAAAGAACTATAATATATATAAGTCTCCCCTCGTGGCTTTTCTGATGAGTTATAAAAACATTCAAGAAAAGCCCTGAGCAGAAGCTTTTGAGCGCTGGATGTTTGATAAAACAATGAGACTATCACCTCAAAATTTTATATGGGATTTGAGATTGACACCAAATATATGAATGTAGAATCTCACCATAATCGGAATTATATCCTGGAAATTATTCGAAAAATGAAATATGTTAAAAATGAATAATAAAAAAAATGGCTTTGATGATGTGATCCTCTCGAAATTTTGCATGAACACTCAGTATACAGTCTTGATTTACAAAACTCGAATCGGTTATCCTGTTATGGAAATAAAGAGATTCTTCTTTGCAATATTCCAATTGAATTTTCTATGGTTCTGTTAACACTATGGCCACAAAACTGAATGAACATTCAATGTATCAATCTTTATTTATAAAATAAATTTCATCCGAATCGAATATTTTTTATGGAAATATGGAGTTTCTTCTTTTCAATATTTTAATTCAATTTTCTTTGGTTCTGTTCACACTATGGCGACCAAATTTTGCATGAAGCTTATTATGAGCATGTTGCATATGACCGCAACATTTAATTCCGTTGGGTTTAGTTTTATCTGTGGTATTGAAGAATCAAAATTCTGAATGGTCATATTCTATTAAACACCCTGTACGATTTGGCTGGTTAACGAACTCAACCTAGCCATTTGGGAACTGAACTTACCCAGAAAATTTCAAGTCTTTAGGACAATCCCTTCGAAAATTACTGTGCTAACGTCCGGCCGGTGGGCCCCACGAACAGAATTGAATTGGACCACGAATTCGTCATCAGGGAGCAGAAACCTATCGTTTGACACCATTTTCGACTCAAAATTCCAAAATTACAGGCATTCGGGCAAAACGATGTAGCGCTCTTTTTATAAGAACGAGCGCTCTAAAAGCGTTGACGAAACGAGATATCTCAGAAGGTTATAGAATCTAGGGGAAGTATGCCTATGATGGCATCCTGCTTATGGTGGCACACTTCAAAGAAGTTTGTTAAAATCAACTGAACAAACTTATATTTACTGAGTTTGTACGCCAAATGGCATTCATGCTTGATATACGTAGTTACACCTTGAATACGTGGTAATTTGTGACTGTTATAAGAGTTCAATCATTTCGGTAAGTGTTGATGTAGGATAGTTATTTCATTCTTTTTCGTTTTATTTGGATATTCAAAAAATCTGTGTGAAAAATGATTATACTTTTCTTTAATCCCTCTATAACAATGCTTTAAGTGTGAAAGTTTTAGGTTTTTTCGTCTTTTTAGTACCTTTTTCGCTTTGTTGAAAAATATATGTTACTTATGCTTATGATGGCATAGCCAGAGTGTTCCTCTGAGATCAAGATCAAGAGGACAGGACAGGACAGCGCCAGAGATTATACCGCCCCGGCAAAAGTATATTGAGAATAAATTGAATATAAATTAATCTGATTTGTAGCTTATACAGGTAAGCGGTATGCAGCAAGGTAATAAAAAATGCAACTTCCCAGAACTTATTACTGGAAATTTTTCGATATTTTCGAAGGAAAAGTATTTTTTTCTGAAATCACCAGAATGAAGGAATTAGATTAATACTTAATTTTTTCAATCGGTTAAAGAGAAAATAAACATTTCGTATCAATGATTTTATATATAGTTATAAAAAATAACTGTCGGTTTTTGTCACCCTCCGCTTCGCGTTGGAAGACAACATAACCTCGATCTAAAATCTAGTACTTTTTTCCCTTGTATAATACAACATTTTTTTCTGTGACTAGAAAAACGACGATGGAAAGAAATATAACTTTTCACGAAATTAATCCGGCACTCACTTTTTTCCCGGGGAAAAAAGTAATTCGAGAAAAGTTATATTTTGTAACTTGCCAACAGAGATAAAATGTCGAATTTTTTTTCACGTCACATATTTTTTTTTCATTCCTATATGAAGGTGGGACGACGAAGCTATTAAAACAAGATTATGACCAAAAACACGATTCGAACAATAGCTCTACCCTTGTTCATTCGGGTAGTCGGCATGCAGCATGGGTAATAAAAATTTATTGCGGCCCAAAAATAGGGGGAATTTCTTCCGATGGCTGATCGCCGCATCGCTTCGTCCAAGTGCGCGGTCCCAGGCGAACTAACGCGTCGCTTCGTCTCGTTTCGTCTCGTCCAAGTGAGCGTCAACCTTAAAGATAGGGGAAATTTCTTCCGATGCCTGCTCGACGCTTCGCTTCGTTCAAGTGCGCGGTCCTCGGAGAACTTACGCTTTGTCTCGTCTCGTCTCGTCCAAGTGAGCGTCAACCTTTAGGATGGGTCAGTGTATAGAGGGTCTCTTTAAATCATTATAGCAGGGCAGTTGGCGTTGAGCTATTTTGAATATTTATATTCTGATGTAAAACATGACTTAAACAACTGATACTGCGAGATTTGGCTTGTCATTCCGGAAGAAATTGAGTAATGGTACTGGAATTATCAATTTCTAGACTTTGCATAAAAAACCACAAGATAAAATATTTCCAAAGCAACCTACGATGTTACAATCATTCATGAGGACCCCGTAGATTGGCGATTACGTTATGATCATTATTCATTTATGGAATATGACGAGTGGAAGAAATCATCAGGAAACATTCCAATTGCAAATTGCTACCAAAATTAATGCGCTAAGATTCCAAATTTCACGACAATGTCAGCCTAAAATAAAATAAACATAACATTATTTGTTGGTTGTGTTTAGAGTAATGCAACATCAAACCTTGTATTAAGTCACTGGCATTAATACATTACCATTATTCGATCGAAGCTAATGAAAAAGGAAATTATGATTCAAATAAATCAGATAGTAATAAAAAATCAAATTATGAGTATAAAAGCTGAATTTGCATTCAATGTCCGTCAACCATACGTACGCAGATTAGAAATTAGAAAACACTGATGAATATACATTAGAACTAAAATAACTAGCGAAAAAAGATCATCGACTTTTCGGATTATTTACGAGTTAGGGGAAGTGTGCCCATGTTGGCACCCTCAACGAATTATGAAAATGAAAATAAAAGTGTTAAGAAACTAAATTCACATTCTTTGGCATCGTCAAAATATAAAAATCTAATTTTTATAGGCACAATTCACATACGAATATGATTTGCACTAGCACACTCGGTATGGCACCAGCTGGCGCATTTCTGGCAACGCAACCAATTCTCCCTTGGTCGAGACATGGACAACAGCTTATAACAATAAAGACAAGCGGCATCTGAATCATCGTCATAATGTCTTTCTTCATTTTCCTCATTTTTTTTTACGAACTTAATCTGTCTTTTGACCTTTCTAGCTAGCTCTCTTTCTTCGTCTTCTCTTCTTCTTCCACCTTCTTTTTTTATGTCAGGGGTTGTATTGAATTGAGGATTCCAACTTTTCCTCGTTTTCTTCCTCTGTTTACTGTTGATTCTGAAACGGCAGTTGGCAGTGGTGAGAGTTCTTGTATGATTTTCAATAATCTCGATTCTTCACATGAAACCATTTTCATTATTTTCGGATACCTCTAATATTTCTTGCAAAGTACCAGGCTTTGGAGGATTCGTCAGGATGATTATGCTCGAAAAATCAGGGTCCATTTGTTGATGTTCAATAATCCATTCAACGAACTCTCTTCTCTGTCCATGGTTATTAGGCTTCAATTGTTGTGTTAATTGAATTTTGTAAGCATGAAGACACAGATCTTTGGTGAGTATACGCTGTAGAGAGGTTCTTGAAATTTGCAATTCTTGTCCATGACGTCGAATTGAGGTTCCTGGATTATCAGCAACACTCTCACGCACTGCTTCGGCATTCACATTTGAACAGCTTGTTTTAGGACGACCAGTGTGTTTGGCGTCTCCAACGGATCCAGTCTCCATGAATTTGACGAATTTAAAACACTATTTCGACCATATTTTGTATGAAATTTTCGAACTGCAGCCGCCAAGCTTTCACTATTTTTGAAATATTCTTCAATAATGAAGACACGTTGTTCTATCGTGTAACGCTCCATTTTTAATAACCCTATACTGTTAGCTATCAAATTGCTTTATTTTCAGGGTTGCCAACACTTCACTGCACAAATGGCGGCAAATTCAAATCTTGCGTTAATTTTGGGACACCCTTTACATGGTCGCAGTTCCCAGATTTTTTGCAGTTAATTATTTCATAATGCCGGGCATAATTCCATCTGACCACAAATTCTTCATCGGCAAGCCATAACTGATCATCTTGGGTCATATTCATATCATCATATCTGCATAATCCATTGTTTAAAATTATTTACAGTCTTTTATTACATTGCAAGAACTTTTCATAGATCCTCCGTATAGAAATGTTCACTTTTTCGAAATTTTGTCATTATGTATAATTCATTACGTTCCGATTCAACACAAATCGATATCGACGTGAATAATTATTAAATGAACATTTGAATAATGTGGTGTCAAAGTGAAGACGATAATGCTGAATCGTAAGTTTATAAGTGGTATGAACCTATTAGAAAACTGTCACAAGTTGTTAGGTGCGCGAAAGGCTTAGGCATTATGGTTCTCACTGCAATCCATGATTACTTCGAGAAAAATGGGGGTGAGTTCGATAAAAATCCCCATTTTCATGATTTTTCATTTGATTTCATTTTTTGAGCAATCGAATAAGTAATATATTTCAATTTCAAGTTTTACCTGTTATTCAATTTGAAAGAGTCGGTGTTCTTCCCTATCAAGCTTTTGTAAACTTAATCTGGTACTTTTTTGAACAACTTTTAAGGTTTTCACTCCCAGTCTCTGAAACTGAAATAATTGAAAAAATTTTGATTAAGATGAAGTGCTCCTGCGAAAATCTTTGCACCTATTTGTCAGAAGCAAATTGATTTTGAAAAAATTGTTGCCTAACAGTAAAACTAAAAAAGGAAATAAATGGAAAGGACGATGTAACGTTTCGTTGTCTATATCAGACACCTTCTTCAGACGAACTTGTAATATCTTCGGAATTGAGTGTTGATTTATTTAATTTTGAAATTTCCTGATGTCATTTCTTTCTTCAATAAATCATTCCAATTACGATATATTCCAACAGAAGAATTGACCAAATTATCTACTTCATCTAACAAAAATTCCATTCGAATGAAAAAACACATAATTTAGAAGATTTTACAAGTTAGTCTGAAGAAGGTGTCTGATATAGACACCGAAACATTTCATTATCCGTTTCATTTATTTCCTTTTTCAGTTTCACTGTTAGACAACAATTTTTCCAAAACCAATTTGCTCCTGACTAATGAGTGCAAAGATTTTCGCAGGAGCACTTCATCTTAGTTAAAAAAAATTTCAATTATTTCTGTTTCAGAGACTGGAAGTAAAAACCTAAAAAGATGTTTCGAAGTGCAGAAACCTCCCAGGTTATATTCCAATCGATATCTTAATCTGGTACTTCGATTTTCTGTGTTTTTTCTTCATTGCTTATCAAATATTCCAGAAATTATGCTCTTGAACTTGTAGATAAGAGTGATAATCAATCAATATATATCAATATTCAAATTATTCAATGAAAATTAAAGGAAGCCTTCATGCAAATTCCGAATATAGTAGGTTTTCAGGATATTCCAATTCATTATCGTTTTCCAAAATGAACAAGCATGCGAGAGCTTTTGATCTGTATGATGTTGTTTAGAATAGAAATTGAATATAAGTTGATGTCAACAACATTTACATCATGGAATATTTTCAAAGGTAATTTGAATCTTCAAGAAGTCTATTGTATAGCAACTGTGCAGCTAAATATGAAATTTCGAAACCATCGGATCCCTGGTTTCTGAAATATTCGCCAAATAAAATTTTAAATTTCTTCACCTCGAAAACCTGGTATTCTGACCACACATGTACCCTGAATATTTCAGGTCTTTCTGTCTTTTTTCATAAATTTCATATATTTTCTATTCGAGAGATCCTCGCTTAATTTCATGCATGTCTACATTTCATCATTGAGCACCGAGCATTTTGATATGAAGGATTAACCCGATGGAATTTGTATATTTGAAAATATCCGAAAAAAAATTTCCAGTTGTCACAATTCGGGAAATATTGAAGAGATTTGGTTCATTAATGAATTAACCGAACTATTTCGAGACCCTCCATCTACTTTGAAAAAATTAGCACAGATCTCTTTTTGATCTCGGTTTGTTCATCAGTGAGTCGGCCAACATAATATACACACACTAGCGACCCGCCCCGGCTTCGCACGGTTGCCTCAGACGCGCTATTTATAGGCACGCTCTTGCCGCACCGGGCGGCCGGCCGGTACCGCCGCAAACGCTACGTCCCGCAATTTTTAAATCTGTAATATCTTCGAAAATATTCACTTAAATCGTACGATGTAAAGGGCCATATAGATCTATATTAAATGAACAATGTATTCAAGGTATTTAATTGGTTAAGGATTAATGCTGTATTGGTTAAAATCGCTTCGGTAATTAGCCATTATTTGTCGTAAAAAGTAAAAGACAAAAAAAAGTTATTGTGGGTTATCCATAAGAGATAGACATATAACATCACGGACTTTTCTGTAGACCTTTTAATGTGTACAATACTTAGTACATTATCTTGATAAAACTCGTAGGTTTCAGCCTGCGTTTGCAATGTAAGCGGAAAAAATGAAATTATTCACGACATCGCATTAAAAACCTCAGAAATAACAGTACTTTTCCACTATTTAATGGATGTTATTATACATATAAACCTTCCTCTTGAATCACTCTATCTATTAAAAAAACGCATCGAAATCCGCTGCGTAGTTTCAAAGATTTAAGCATACAATGGGACATAGGGACAGAGAAAGCGACTTTGTTTTATACTATGTAGTGATTAATTCTCTACAAACGCCCTATTGACCACTTTTTTCTATAACCTACCGTTTTCAAAATATTTAGAAAAAACTTGGCCTCATTTTGGCGGCCAAAAGAATCTTCATATTAACCAAGTCTTATAAAAATCCGTTCAGACGTTAAGGCGTGAATAAGGTCAACTTTTAAAACAAACAAATAAAAATCACTAACTTAAATAGTTTTCTGCCTACTGCCTACGCCTTAAGTACGATAGCATGAATATTAATAGCCCATATCCTTTTCTAGGTTACTATTCATCACCTAACCAAATTTCATCAAAATCCGTTCAGCCGTTAAGGCATGATAGAGCAAAACTCCCAGCAGACACCATAAAAAAATCACTAACTCAATTCAGTTTTCTGCCTACTTCCTACCCCCTAAGTACGATGACGTGATCATTTTGATCTTATATCCGTTTTTAGGTAACCATCTATTACCTCACTAAATTTCATCAAAATCTGTTCAGCCGTTTAGACGTGAAAGAGCAAAAGTCCCAACAAAAACGACTAAAAATCACTAACTCAATTTAGTTATCTGCCTACTGCCTACCCCCTTAAGAACGATGGCGTGATTATTTATAGCCTATGACCATTTCTAGGTTATCATCTATCACCATACCAAATTTAATCAAAATCCGTTCAGCCGTTTAGGCGTGAAAGAGTAACAGACAGACAGAGTTACTTTTGCATTTATAATATTAGTATGGATGGCACATAGCTTTACCACACTGTTTTCCTAGGAACAAACACTGAAGATTAATTTATTCAGGTTACCTACCCATTCAATTATGAAAAAACTACCTGCGTTTGTATTCAGTTTGTTAAGTCATGCGTAAGATAATCGTTGCTTCATAAATCAACATTGTTTCATCAGATTTTATGCAAAAGTGGATATTCCATTAATCTGAACGTGATATAATAAGTATTATTCATGGAAAAATTCCTGGAAAAACATTTCGATCAGATTTGAATGACAATGGAACAAACTCCATGATAACACAAACTCTAAATGCATGTTGATTTATTTTACTTGCACGATATAGTTTTGCTCAGATATCAAGGCAACGATGAAGAATTCGAGATCAATAACAATTCTGCCTGGTAGTCCGCACAATAACTTCCAAACCGAAAGAGCTAGAGACTTTTTAAAGGAGTTTGCAGGGTAGAATAGTTTTCGAGTTATGATGACTTCGAATAGTTTTACCGAAAATTCAATAAATGTGGGATTTGTTAATCCATTCTGTATTATTTATTTTATCTTGGTGTTTCGAAATCAACTCACACAATCTAACCATTTCCTCCTCGTCATTCAAGAGTTGTCTTAGTTTCGATTTAAAGTCTTTCCAAAATTATCAAAAATCTCCGATGTTAGCTCCTGGCTCAGCTTTATGACTTCGCCTTTTAATGCAGTCGAATTGTGCTTTTAGCAGGAAAGTTTTGGGGTAGTTTAGATTTCTTTCATTTTTTATGTTTTTTGGGGTGCTGAATCCGAATTTGAGGTTTGCTAACAAATTTTCCAGACGGAACATAGAAAAAAATACAAAAAAGAATGAAAATCTCATTCTTGGTCAGTTTTTTGCATATAACTCTGACACTATCAACTTTTCCTAAAATACCTTTCCATACAAAATGAAAGTACATAAAATTTCCTACAAATTGTACTACCACAGCTTGTTTTGCGACAAACCGTTCTGGTTCAAATAATAGTTGAAAATGAGGTATTTTCTATGACTCAATAAATGAAAAAAAAATTAATTCTATGGTTCCGATGATGCGATCCTCTTGAAATTGTGCATGAACATTCAGTATATCAGTCGCGATTCACAAAAAAAAATTTAATCGAATCGGACATTTTGTTATGGAAATATAAAGATTCTGCTTTTCAATATTCCAATTGAATTTTCTATGGTTCTGTTCACACTATGGTCACACAATTTTGCATAAGGCTATTATGAGCATCTTGCATTTGGCCGCAACATTTCATTTCGATTGGTCTCGTTTTGTCTGAGATATTGAGGAACAAAAATTTAGAATGGCCTTGTTTTATGAAACAAAATACGGCCATTCAAAATGTTTGTTTCTCAATATCTCAGACAAAATGAAACCAGTCGAAATGGAATTTTGCGGCAATATGCAAGATGGTCATAATAAGCTTCATGCAAAATTGTGTGACCATAGTGTGAGCAGAACCATAGAAAATTCAATTGGAATATTGAAAAGAAGAATCTTTATATTTGCATAACAAGATATCTGATTCAAGTGAATTTTTTTTATGAATAGAGACTGATATGCTGAATGTTCATGCAAAATTTCAAGAGAATCGCATCATCGGAACCATAGAATTCAAGTTTTTTCATTTATTGAGTCATAGAAAATACCTCATTTAAAACTATAATTTGAGCCAGAACAGGTGGTCGCAGAACAAGCTGTGTGGTAGTACAATTTGTAGGAAATTTTATGTACTTTCATTTTGTGTTGAGAGGTTTTTCACGAAAACTTGATAGTTTCCGAGTTATAAGCAGAAAACTGCCAAAGAATGAGATTTTTTTCTCTTTTTTTGTATTTTTTCCAATTGTCCCTCACGAAATTTTGTTTGCAAACCTCAGATTCGGATTCAGCACCCCAAAAAACATAAAAAATCGAAAAAATCAAAACTACCCCAGAACTTTCCTGCTAGGGGTTCTTTTGAGCACAAATTGACTGGACTATTTGCCTTATTCGTGAACTTTCCAGATGCTACTACTAATTTTGACTCAAGTGAATAAGCAATCAGAACTCTCAACCTGCTGATTCAACATTATTATTTTATTTAAAATTTCCTCGCTCATCTTTGTTATGGAGAAATTGAAAGATTATTTTTTACAGATAAAAGAATTCAGAACTATTTGTTGATGTCATCAATATGGAAACCTATATGTATCACCCTCGCGTACCTGATACTTGTTCAAGTAATAGGACCTCGGTTCATGAAGAATCGAAAGCCATATAATGTCAAAAAAATTGTCATGGTGTACAATGTTGTTCAAGTGGTAATAAATGCGTATATAGTAGTTGTGGTAAGTAGGAAAAACAGTATAGAAAACGTGATGAAAAAATAATATATGTACATATAATAAAATAGTATAATACTATACTCCATTCAAATTTAAGTCTGAGTTAGGTATAGTCCGTTCACGAAATGTTGAGCCGTCGGTTGGCCATGGAAATTAAAATATTTCGCTGTACATATAAATATTTTAGGTTATGTTTATTTTCTTGTCAGAATGATACGCAATATTGTCAATATTGCATAGAGTTCTCTGATAACTCTCAAGCTCGTCGGACGAGGCCGGGTACATTCGTCAACTCTGACTTTATTTCACGTTATGACAGCAAATACTACCAACTTCAGATAAATAAACAAACGCCTACTTTGCGCTCAAACTTTCGTGAATGGAGTATACTCAGAGTTGTAAAAGAACAAAATATTTAACGCCCTAACTTAAACCCTACCTAACTTTAAATGGGAACATTATGTGTAGACTCGTTGAAAAGCTCATGACAAATGGAATCTTACCATTTTTTTATTTTACTTATGTGAGTCAGGAAATGAGACGAAACTCTTTAAGAACCAAAAAATCAATACATTCTTTGTACAGGGTGCGGCAGCATAACTTCCCTTTTTTAAAACTTAATAAAACGCATTGTATGAATCAAACAAATTTTATTCTTTTTTTTATGATATAGGTACATACATCAAGTTTTGTTTAACCCAGTTTTGAAGATAAAATCAGGTAGGTGACGTCCCTCATTCTCCATACACTGAGTAAACCGATTTCTGGCGTTTGTCATGACTCCAGTATAGCAGGCGTTATGTTGGCAATTTCTTCCTGGATGTTGTTCTTCAAATCTTGTAGGGTTCTTGGACGGTTCACATAAACACGAGATTTCAAAAAACCCCATAGAAAAAAGTCACAGTGTGGTGTGCAATTTCCTCAAGTGAAATTATTGGTCCCTGGTTCTTTGAGGAAAATGAAGTCACAGTGACAGTGAATTCGGGCCGGTATGTAAACTTGTTACAGAAATTTTTTTCCCACGGCTAGATGAGTTGGACTTAGGGGACATTTGGTTCCAAAAAGACGGTGCAACGGCACACACTTCAAGAGCATCGATGGCTGTTTTGAGGAAACACTTCCCAGAGCGCCTTATCTCGATTTGGAGTGGCCGGCCCGCTCTCTCGATTTGACCTCTTGTGACTTTTTTCTATGGGGTTTTTTGAAATCTCGTGTTTATGTGAACCGCCCATGAACCCTACAAGATTTGAAGAACAACATCCAGGAAGAAATTGCCAACATAACGCCTGCTTTACTGACTGGAGTCATGACAAACGCCAGAAATCGGTTAACTCAGTGTATGGAAGAATGGGGGACGTCACCTATCTTATTTTATCTTCAAAACTGGGTGAAACAAAACTTTATGTATGTGCCTATATTATAAAAGAAGAATAAAAATTTTCTGATTCATACAATGCGTTTTATTAAGTTTTAAAAAAATGAAGTTATGCTGCCGCACCCTGTATTATCATTGTTTAAGGACAATGTTATTATCTACGAGTGAATTGACGTAGATGCTGAAAATGTCCTCCACCCTCTACTTGGCATGCCCCCAGGTGATGGTAGAACTCGTCTACGGATTTCCGGATGGTTTCAGCTGGTATATTATTCGTTTCCACTCTCATCCCCAGAGAAACTTATCTATAGGGGTGTTAAGTCGGTGAATCTTGGTGGCCATTCAATTATACCACGTCGGTCAGTTTCAGTGTCCTGCAAACAAGAGTTTCGTCTCATTTTCTAATAACCACATAAGTACAATGAAAACAAATTGTATGGTAATATTCCATCTGTCACTAGAATAGGTATAAGGTTGCAGCTAAGGGAATGAAGAAAAATATTTCATTGTCAAAAATGCGATTGATTCAAAATCGATTCACAGAGTGTTTAGCAGCACGAAGAACAACTGGTAGGGGATCAGTTACAATGGAAAGAATTATTATGTATTCAAAATTTTTCCCTAATTTTTTGATCAATCTCTAACTATGCAAAAAAATTTTGTTAATTATCATTTTCCAATTCTATGGAAAATACGTTAATTAAGCATATATTGTAAAACAGAATGTCAAGGTCAAAATCATGATTTATGGAACTATTCCATCAAATTCAATAAAATTCGTGAATTGGAAATACGAGATTAATGATGCCAGTAGGTATTGCCTGTATAACTATTCTCAATCTTTTCAGTTCGAAAAAAACTAATCACTTCTAATTTTACAGACCATCATCTGTTTCACTAAACTTCCTATGTCATCATGCCATGAAGTCGATTATACAGAGAGCGAAAGAGGCTATAGGGAACTCAATGTTGCTCATTTATATTTTATGGTGAAAATTTTGGACACAATGGATACTGTAAGTATAAAACCAACAACATTGTGTTTCAAAACAAAATTTTTACATTCATTTTCATTTTTGGATTTTTTCCGAAATAACTAACTGACGAGTGCTATAACGTTCTGCCCAAATGTCTGTAATTTTCGAATTTTGAGACTAAAATGACCTCTACTAGTCCAGTCAATTTGTGCTCAAAAGAACCCCTAGCAGGAAAGTTCTGGGGTAGTTTTGATTTTTTCGATTTTTATGTTTTTTGGGGTGCTGCATCCGAATCTGAAGTTTGCTAAAAAAATTTCGTGAGGGAACATTGAAAAAAATACAAAAAAAGAGAAAAAATCTCATTCTTTGGCAGTTTTCTGCTTATAACTCGGAAACTATCAACTTTTCGCGAAAAACCTCTCATACAAAATGAAAGTACATAAAATTTCCTACAAATTGTACTACCACAGCTTGTTCTGCGACCACTTGTTCTGGCTCAAATTATAGTTTTAAATGAGGTATTTTCTATGACTCAATAAATGAAGAAAACTTAAATTCTATGGTTCCGATGATGCGATTCTCTTGAAATTTTGCATGAACATTAGCATATCAGTCTCGATTCATAAAAAAAAATTCACTTGAATCAGATATCTTGTTATGCAAATATAAAGATTCTTCTTTTCAATATTCCAATTGAATTTTCTATGGTTCTGCTCACACTATGGTCACACAATTTTGCAAGAAGCTTATTACCTATGACCATCTTGCATATTGCCGCAAGATTTCATTTCGACTGGTTTCATTTTGTCTGAGATATTGAGAAACAAACATTTTGAATGGTCGTATTTTGTTTCATAAAACAAGGCCATTCTAAATTTTTGTTCCTCATTATCTCAGACAAAACGAGACCAATCGAAATGAAATGTTGCGGCCAAATGCAAGATGCTCATAATAAGCCTTATGCAAAATTGTGTGACCATAGTGTGAACAAAACCATAGAAAATTCAATTGGAATATTGAAAAGAAGATCTTTATATTTCCATAACAAAATGTCCGATTCGATTAAATTTTTTTTTGTGAATCGCGACTGATATACTGAATGTTCATGCACAATTTCAAGAGGATCGCATCATCGGAACCATAGAATTAATTTTTTTTTTCATTTATTGAGTCATAGAAAATACCTCATTTTCAACTATTATTTGAACCAGAACGGTTTGTCGCAAAACAAGCTGTGGTAGTACAATTTGTAGGAAATTTTATGTACTTTCATTTTGTATGGAAAGGTATTTTAGGAAAAGCTGATAGTGTCAGAGTTATATGCAAAAAACTGACCAAGAATGAGATTTTCATTCTTTTTTCGTATTTTTTTCTATGTTCCGTCTAGAAATTTTGTTAGCAAACCTCAAATTCGGATTCAGCACCCCAAAAAACATAAAAAATGAAAGAAATCTAAACTACCCCAAAACTTTCCTGCTAAAAGCAGAATTCGACTGGATTATACTCCCTGAGGACGAATTCGTGATCAAATTCAATTCTGTCCGTGGGGCCGTCCGTTAACCCAATAACTCTTGAAGGAATTGTCCTAGAGACTTGAAATTTTCAGGGTAAGTTCGGTTTCCAAATGCGTCAGTTGAGTTCGTTAACCAGCCAAATCGTACAAGGTGTTCCATAAAATATGGCCATTCAAAATTTGGTTCCTCAATATCTCAGACAAAACAAAACCCATCGAAATGAAATGTTGCGAGCATATGCAAGATGCTCATAATAAGCAAAATTGTCTGGTTATAGTGAACCATAGCAAATTCAATTGGAATATTGAAAAGAAGAATCACTATATTCACATAACACGATGACCGATTTGAGTGAAATTTGTTTTGTGAATCAGGACAGATTTACTGAATGTTCATGCGAAATTTTATAGGATCGCATAATCAGAACCATAGAATTTCTGTAATTATTATTTTTTACATATTTTTGAATATATTCCTATTGTGCAGAGATTCTGTATTTATATATCTGGTATCGATTTCAAATCCCATATAAAATTTGAGGTAATAGTCTTAATGCTCCACCGATGAACGAGCGCTTTAAAAGATCCTATTCAGGGCTTTTCTTGAATTTTCTATTCATTAATTCAGTTCTTCCATTAAAAACTCAAATTTTACTATGAAATCTTTCAATTATGATTCGAACAGTGAAGTTGAATTTATAAATAATTAGAATGAAACTCATTGTTCTCAAGATACTCAGATTTGATTTCAATTTTCGTTTTTCCAGTATGAATAAGTGTGGAAATTTGTATTATTTTGTTTACAATACAAATTGCGGGAACTTTCCACGTAGAATCCAATGATCGATAATTTAAAGTTCATTCGGGAACAATTATTAACAAGTTAGCATCACAAAATAAACAAATGCACCATAGGTGTAAAATTTGAGCATCTAGTAAAAAGAATTAATTCCGTTTTCTCTAGTGTAGAGGGTTCATTCATGTTGTTTGTTGAGAAGGTGAGAATGCTCAAGACATGACAGAATTACTTTCGACCTCGGAATATTCATCATTCAATCCAATTAGGGGAAAACCCGGATAGATGCCCCACTTTTTGAATTTGCCTCATATTTTTGAAAATATTGATTTAATATGTGTAACTCCTATGAGTGTTGGAGCCCCATTATTTGATTTGGAATACTGAGACTTTTCTCTGACATAGCAATCCCAAATTGCACAATAATTTGATTTTTGTAGAAACCTTTTTTGGGGATAGTTGTCTACAAGTATGGATAGTTGCCCCACCATGAAAATACTGGAAGGGATAGATGCCCTTCATACTGTGTGAACCAAAAACCCAACTAAATACAATGATATTTTCTATGCTTAAAACGGCAACCTTATGTACGTAACATGGATCGAATCAACAACAATTGTGCATTTTTAATTGAATTTCAAAAGCATATATTAAACGAAAAGTTGCATTCTTCATATTGACATAAAGCATTATTCCACACATTCATGATAAGTTAATTAAGTAATAAGTCTCAACAGAAATGATCAGGAATCAAGTTTAAAATCAAAATAACACAATGAATCGAAAATCTGGTAAGAAGATATGGTTTTAGTTTAGATGTCCTAAGGGGCACCTATACCTCAAAAAATCAGGGCAACTATCCTTTTCGATAGGGATAGATGCCCATGAATGTTTTTAATAAATTAAGAAGAACACAAAAACTATTTTTACTCAGATGTACACTCAATGAAACACTGTATTGGCGTAATAAAAAAAATTAATAAATTTATTACCACTTCAAAAGTTATACAGCGGCAAATACCTACCTCTAAAAGTTTGGCATGTTTGTGAAGTTCGCTGCTGAGATGATCGCATACACTAGCGACAAACGGCTTCACTTTACAATAACCCTTACAAAACTAAGGTCCAGGGTGACTGTATCAGCTACTTATAAAATTAATTTTTTGATACGTGTTTCGGAAGTTAGGTATTTTGAAAATGGGGCATTTATCTAACTGAGGCATCTATCCGGGTTTTACCCTAAGTAGTTCGACCCACCATATAGGATCAAATTTAAAGTTATTCATAGACATTTCGGCAAAACATGGCACCTTACCATTGGAACAAGCGAGCAGAAGAACAATGATGAGTCGATAGAATAATTTTTTTTTTCATTTTCAGGTGTTCTTTATCCTGAAGAAAAGTGATAGACAATTGACTTTTTTGCATATTTATCATCATGCGTGCAGTCATGGTCTTTATGTCCTGGATTGCTGCGAAAATATTTGCAGGTGGGCCAGACTGGATGGATTTGTATTTTCAACTCAATTGTTCACGTTCTTATGTACTCTTACTACTTCGCAAACAGCTTTTACAATCCCAAAATTAAAGAATTACCAATAAAGAAATGCAATGACCCAAATCCAGTTGGTAAGCATTCAATTATTTCGAATAATCTCGATCGTCATTATACTCCGTTCGGATATTATTGAGCAGAAAGTGGGCTATGGAAATTTTGGCATATTCCACTGTGTATATTGAAATGTTAGTAATAAATGAAAATTCATGCGTTTAAGAGTAACGCGGGCATAAAATAAACAGTTTAATCGATTTAAAATCAACCAATATTAAACCCACACTTCGGAACTAATCCCGTCAACGAACAAAAAACATGCATAGTGGAAATATCAAACAGAGCATCCATAGATAGCTATTTCGCCCTATTTGGGGCTCTACAGTATGGAGGAGCTCCGTCTGAAAGGCATTCTAGGTTCCCTTATTTGAAGAAATGTCGCCTAGCTCTGAGAATACAGTACCAAACGCCATACTTGGGATCCTTTCTTCAAACCTAGAATGCCTTTCAAACGGAGCCTCCTCCATACTTGAAGAGCCCCAATTATAGGGCGAAATAGCTATATGGATGCTCTGTTTGATATTACCACTATGCATGTTCTTTGTTCGTTGACGGGATTAGTTCCAAAGTGGGGTTAATATTGGTTGATTTTAAATCGATTAATATTATTCTCCGCTTTCATTGTTAAAATTTCAGGTTATGTTGTTCATTTTCTCGACAGATTGATAGGCAATGTTGTCAATATCACGAAAAAATTGCATAAATCGCGAATTTCTCACAACGTCAATTCACATCTGAAAATTGACAAATTGATAACGCAATTCAGACAGTTCTGAATACCTAACGACAGAAGAATGATATTTACATTACAGATTTACCACTTGAATTGAATTAAAATAATATCATTGTTTGCACAATGGAAACTAATGGTATCGTAAATGTATTCGAGAATTATCATATTCATTAGTCAATAGAAGTGCGAATGAAAAGAATCGAGTCAAATGAAGAAAAAATCTGGAGCGAAACATTATGTGACG
>CM024239.1:90776607-90869521 GCA_013421045.1 Propylea japonica
TATCTGTTTGTGAACATTTAGATATGATTATGACATTTGGTGGCGGTGTCGTTTATTTGTGAGTTGGGCTCATGTTGAGAGTACAAGTGCTGAAAGAGCTTCAGTTTGAATACGTGCATGGTCGATTTTACCCCTCAATGTAATCGATATTAACCCACCGGTCAATATTACCAGATTCTTTTCTTGTATTTTATAGACTTTTTATGAAAAAATTATAGATATTTTTGCAGAACCAAGAGAACGCCTTAATACTAAAATAAGTAATCAAGCAGTTTGTCTGTTTTGATCATATCAATAAAAGATTAGAGGATGATATGTTGATTAGAGCTTAAGTGGTCGATATTTCCCACTCTCCCCTAACCCTTTAGTTTCTTGCCGGTGTGTACCAACACTTTCAATTATTCTACTACAACTTCAAGACAGACCTAGTATATTACCCAGAATATATTCGTTTTTTCTCGTTAGAGAAGGAACATAAGAAAACTGTCTTCCGCTGCAGCAACGCTTACAAAACGCTCCTCCAGTATTTCAAACCCCACAGCGCACCATAAATACACGAAACAAGCAAAAATGAATTTTATGGCCATTTAGTTATTCAGCAATATAAACGATTTATGTCCAACACTCACACTTGAAATTTTATTTCACCCAGAAGTTATTCGGAGACATTTGCTGAAAATTTCATTCTGCGGTGTGTTATTTTTTAAGGGGTCAATTTAGGTATTCGGAAAATTCTCGTTTTGTTTCGGAAATGGAATTGGTCAGAAATTCCGTTTGTAATGGGCCCTAATTTAGGATATTTGTGATGTGTACTTCGGTATGAAGGTTTCTATCGGATTTAACGAATGAAATTATGTGGTAATTCTTGACAGTTCGTTGTTTTCCGAGTTTGGTGCGTAATGGTGCCATCATCGTTTTGCGTGTTCTGGAATCTCGTCCCAAACAATTGTTTAAAAAAGAATTTTCCATCATTCAAACGAATTTTTGGTCGTAACTTGTTTTAGTTAATAACAATGTGAATTTCCAGCCTGTTGAATATTAGGATTTAGTTCCTGTGAGAGCATCAAGAATAATGATGTTATAAATATATATATTCAATTGGTCACTTGAAATTCAAGTAATTAATTTTAAATGCGATGAGTTCCAAATCGCAAAGTGGCTTCCCTATGTCCTCGATAGCCTCACGAATTCCATTTTGAGGTCTTGAATCGAAGCTAGGCTATTGCGTAGACTTTCTATTTCACGTGGCCCTAAAGGAAGAAATCGCAAGTGGTGTTAATCATAAGATCTAGGTGGCCAATTTTGATCAACTCTTAGAGAGATAACATGGTACGGAAACTTTTACCGCAAAAGATCAATGGTTTTGTTGCTTGTGGGCCACGTAGCGTCATCTAAAGTCTGAAAGTAAACGTTGTCCAGATCAATACTATCGATTTCGGCCATTAAAATTATTGATCATCTCTCGATAGCGCAATACATTCACCGTAACTGTTGATACAGTCTTATTTCGAAAAAGTAAGGTCCAATGACTCCGCGGACCATAAACCGCACCAAACAGTCACACGTTGATGAAAGAGAGGCCTTTCAAAAAAACTCTCGGGTTTTCCGAGACCCAGATGCAACAATTTTGCTTGTTGACGAAGCCACCGAGGTAGAAATGGGCCTCATCACCCAAAATGATTTTTCGATGGAATTCCGGATCATTTTCATGCATTTCAACGACCCGATCAGCAAAGACACGACATTGTTTATGATCGGCCGGCTAGAGTTCTTGTGTTAACTGAACTTTAAAAACCTTAAGCCCCAAATCATGCGCAAAATACAATGTAATGCCGTGAGTTTTCTTTAACACTTTCTACTACAGAAGCAATTTTCTCGGCTGTTCTTGCGCGACGGGTTTTATTTTCATATCACAAACTTGTCCAAACAGCTCGAATTTTTCTATCAATTTCTTTATTGCGGTCCGCGAAAAGGTGCTTCACGACGATCCAAAAATGTTCAAGTTTTACAAACCGTTCTCTGCCAAATTTTAACCTTTTGTATAGTGAATTTTAATGATTTAAAAGCTTTTTTGTACAACTGTCAAAAAAAAATTTACTTTTCTTCATCACTATGGATGCGTGAATGATTAGTTTTAAATTAGTTTAAACCGTTTAAAAAATTCTTTTTTCTAAAAACGTCAAAAAATGACAAGGTTCGCGCATTGGCAGGAATACGCGAAGTGACCCTTTTTTTCATTTTCCTTTGTTACTATGACACCGTGCGCGAAGTAGTGTGCGAAATACTTACTTCGCACACTGCATGTAAACTATATGGGATTTTTATATTTTAACTGGTAAATTTATTGAAACCACATTTTCTTTAACATTGAGTGTTGCTTTCAACATAGAATATATTGCCATAGTTATAATACCTAATTACTTGATTTGGAAAAACAGTTCAAACCAGTTCAATATTTTTTTTCATATTAAGCTAAGCGTTGTAGAAAAATTTTGTTTGCATCTCATGCGCGAAATACTTTGGTGATCTCGACTATTTTTTTAACTCGGCTGCGCCTCGTTAAAAAAATCAGTTCTCGATCACCAAAGTAGCATTCGCGCACTAGATACAAAAATAACTATTTTAACGGTGAAAAAGTAAAGACTGTATGCATAGAATATTACATTGGAAGCATTGTCTCAATAATTTTATATTTCAGACGTTGTAAATTCACCTTCACAGTTGTACAAAAAATGTTGTTTGTATTTCGTGTGTATAAAATTCGTGTTTTCATGGCATATTCGAGTGAATTTTTGAATAACACTCTCATATGCCATGAAAAAAACACTCATTTTACGCACTCAATACAAAAGTAACTATTTGAAGCTTGTATCTTTCCATAAGTGTCAAATGTCAAAAAATGACATCTTCAAACGTGACGTTCAAAATAACACCTCTTATTGGAAAACCCTTTAATACAGTGCTGAAGAAGATCAGCGCCATCCTGAAACCCTCCATCTCAAAACTGGCTTCATCATGTCGCCCCAGCACCAGCCCATCAAGTTGACACTGCGAAGAGTCTCATCATTCACCGTCGAACTGGCACCTAGCACGTCCCGTTCACGGAAAATTCCTGGAAATGCATCTTTGTAAGGGTGAAAAATTGTAATTTCGTCGTATATCTGTTTCCGGCAAGCCGACTTTTATGGCGGAAAGGAGCGAGAAATTGGGTCATTGAAGGCGTGCGGCTGGAATCTTTGATGTGAAAATACGTCCTAAATCAAGGATTGAAACAGAGCGGGAATTGGAGTGGGTTTACGAAACCCCGTCGGATGAAGGAATGGCACTTCATAAGGGACATCAAAGGTATATTGTTCGGCAGACGCACGTACCTGGGAATATCCATCAGGATTTCGGGAAAGTGCTGTAACCTGTGAGTTGACAGGTGTTTATGGCGGCCACTTTTGTTTCCTCGGGAAATACATGATGTATCCATTAAAGGTTTTCGATCGATAAAAATGGTTTCCCTGCTGTTGAATTAATATCGAGTTCATCCACTTTGACATGTCACAGGGGATTGGTCTTAAACGACTCACAATAACTTTCGAAAGGATTGTCCTTGAGACTTGAAATTTTCTGGATGAGTTCGGGTTTCCAATGACTCGGTTGAGTTTGTTAACAGCCAAAATCGTACAGGGTGCTGCATAAAATATGACCATTCGAAATATTTTTTCCTCAATATCTCAGACAAAATGGAACTTATCGAAATGAAATGAAAACTTAAAGGTTTTCGATCGATAAAAATTGGTTTACCTGCTGTTGATTTAAAATCGAATTCATCCACTTTGACATATCACAGGTGATTGGTCCTAAAGAACTCGGTTAACTCTATAAATTCTTCTCGAAAATTTTCCTTATGTATAATAATAATAATATAATGTTTATTCATTTCATAGTACAAAATTGATACATAGAAATAATGTCAAACGAAAGTACAACTATATCGAACGATATTGCTTCATTATTATTATCATTATTAACTGAGGTCTTTTTGACTAGGTAAGCTTTCCGGAAACTGCAAATATGTAGATCTGTCCTCTACCCTTATCATTTATTATTTTCTGACCTCGAATGGAAGGGGTAAAGCAATTTGACAATACGAGTGAAACACATGTTATATTCAAATAAAGATTTAATAACTGCTCCCCCAATCAATTATCTGGATTTGATCTTCCAAGAAAAATTTGGACTGTTCTTAATCATTTAAGAAAAATTCGTGGCAGTTGAAATAGCATGCTTTTCGAATGGAATTCAGTTGAGAGTCCGAGTTGCGAATACGTAGAAGAAGAGGAGACAATAGAACATCTGACAAATATAATTGGCTTAAGGGCCATGAAGTTACCGAGTCGTTTTTGAATTGGGTTTTTTAATATTAAATCGATTTAATAGAGTTTCAATCATTTTATTCTTCTGTTCCTTTTTTCTGCTTCGATTTTTCGAATTACTAAGGCATCTTGAGGAGGGTTTTCGATTGGACTCAAAAAGAAGAAATCCTTCAATATTTAAATAGTTTTTAGGTTTTATTTTTGTTGGAACGGCGAGACAGGGTTTTTTCTACTGAGGTTTTCCCTGAGCTCTGGTATCATACGAAAAAATAGTAATACCATCACCCGAAGTTCAGCTCGTGACAGCTTCAGGAGCTTTCTGGTATATGTAGGTAGGTGAAATCATCACGAATTTTTTGGCCTGAGTAAGTCCAGGAGTGGTTCTCCAGATGGTAATTGTGAACCATATATTTTTGCGTATTATTGGAGAGAAAAGTACCTGGGAATATCTATCAGCAGTTGAATCAAAATCGAACTCATCCACTTCGAACTGAGATGTCACAATAAGTTTTTGCGTACTTTTTCTTAGGTAATTAGCGTACTGTAGTGTTGTTCAAATATTTGGGAGGTTCGAATTTTAAGCCATAAATGGTATTAACAGACTGGGTTACTGTTACACTTACTGAAGAAACATACCTCGACTGAGTTCATTAATAGACCACCAAGTGAACTGTTTCCAATTTATGATGCTACGAAATATTGTTTCTGAATGGTTTCAATAATAGAAATATGATCAATCACAAATTCGTGAAATTCAATCGAATAGGAAATATTTAAACACCAATCTTTCTATTCTAGTGGCTGATAGTATATTGTATGTGTAACTAGCGTGTAATTATAGGTATAATTGCCGAGGTGAAGTTTGAGGTTGAAATATTTGGCGACCGCGACAAGACCCTTCTATGACAAGCGTGGAAAAAGTAAAGTTGACACATAAGAAATTTTTCTAGAAATGGTCATTGTATATTTTGTAATGAAAAAAGCTTTAATTATATAATGAAAGTAGATTTGGCCCTCGATTGACAAGTTATACCCATATTTGTTAGTTGGAGTACTTTAGAATACTGAAAAAATGCCAATTTGAAGAATATTACATCAAAGCTGAATCTATGAAACATCTGATAGCCCATTATTCCCTTGTGATTAATGGGTATTATTAAGGCCGAGCACAGAGACGTACAATGGACGGATCTTACATTAGTCGTGGATAAAATGATTTCTTAACGGTGCCAGACAAACATTTTCTTTGTCTTTCCTTTCACGACAACTATCGTCACTGTAAAACGAAAAATAATCTATATTACCATCTCAAACAACACTCATAATTAAGAAATACCAAGAGAACCTCAAATTATTACTTACGACCTTATGTAATAACCCCCAAGCCCAACCTGTCCGCCCAACTCTTATAATGTCGCATAAACCTTTTGCCAACAAGAAATTCAAGCGACGCATTTAGAGAACAGGACCGCCAACCTCGTCATCCTTTCTTTTCAGTCATACCAATCTTCGTTAATAATTCCCGAACCGGAAAGGTTTCCTGTGTTTCCGTTCTCTTGACGTTCGAGAAGTTTCCTGCTTTCGGCGAACATTTCGTCCTGCAAATGGCTGGCAGTTTTGCGCAGGACTCGTCATGGCCTCCCGTTACTTCGAAGAAGTTATTGCGTCAACGTCCGGATGAAAGAATAATAATTAGGGTAGACCAGCAGTAAATTAGAGGGGGTGCCATTATGTTGAAATGCATGGTTAGGCTGTTGCGATTCCGTTCGATTCAAAGTGTTTTACGTGTAAGATATGGATCTTTACTACTCAATCTATTTGTATTAGACTGTTGTGTGGTTCCTTTACGTTGTTATCGTTACGTGAACTTAAATGGAGGGATTGTGTTTTGATTTGATTGAATTGATCGCATCGTTTTATGGCGTTCCTATGTTTCATTGTGATGAGTGAAGAATTTATGACTTGAGAAAAGGTCAGATGTTTCATGCACGTTTGTTTTTACGGCTGAAATTATGTGTGAATTGTGAATATAAGGTAGCATTGGAATCAAAATTTCAATATATTGGTTGTTTGCAGAGGTCTAATGAAATCTAATATCTGTGAAGGCTTCAACGAGGCTAGTTTCTCACTCTCACAAGTTTCTCGTCAAAGGCATTCTTAGGCTCGCAATGCCAAAGCATTCCGTGACTAGGTCAATGGGGGTTTCTTCCTCCTCCCCACAGAACCTACACTCGTCAGTGTCCAATAATCCTATCCTCAACAGGTGCTTTCTAAGGCGACAGTGTCCTGTAATAAAGCCAGTGAGGACGTGTAATTGCTTCTTACCAAGATCCAGATATCTTTTGGATCCCGCTGTCTCAAAGTTCCAAAGGAACTTAGTGGAATGATCCATCCTGGGAGATTCCGCCAGAGTTTTTCCCTCTCGGCTTTCTCCTTCTCCAGATACTCCTTCTTATAGGTACATCTGCCTATACCACAGAAGGGTTCTGGGCCAACGAGTGATATTCGTGCGCCCTCTTCGGCAAATGAATTGGTTGTAATGATCAGATTTAGCGTAAGTTATTGGAAGCATAAGACCTTCACCTAAAATTCCATAATATGATAATATAATATGATATAACATACTTATTCAGATTAATTCTCTCGCGATAACAGACGGGAATTGTGTATACGATACACAGGATATGCTAAGCAAAATTGTTGGTTATCTTATCGGCGTAAAAAACTGAAAACACCAAAAATGGCGTCACGCGTAGACCAATGTCTAATAGAAAATTCCCACCAGGGTATGATCTCCATATTTCAGATCCGCCGGGGAAGTGGAAAAAACGAAATTTCCTTTAATGATGAGACGAGAAAGAAAATCAGTAGCGGGAGAAATCTTGATTCGAGAAGATTCTCCGTTCACTCGGTTTTCGGTAAATTATTCTCAACAAAGTCACAAGAATGAGTTATTCCAAATTAGTAAAGTGTAAATTTAAGTTTATTCAGTAACGTAATGGTCTGAAGAGTGTCGAAACCTAAAGATTTAAGATTAACGAAAGTTGTATACTAGAAGAGAAACGGAATTGCCGACGGGTTACAATCGTTATTGAAATTCCCTAGATTACGTTCCGTCGATATAATTCCGCGGTGTAGAGAATACGTCGTCGCGAATTTCGGGAGTGAAGTCAATTAATCGAAAACAAGGTAGTGACATTGCGGTACAATTAAGGATTAACCAGCCTACATCATCACCGGAATCAACCACCGAGGATAAGGTCAGATATTTTAATACGCTCTGCTTATTTTTGTTTGTGTCTTGTTAGAAAAGCCGCATGATCTGCTTAAAAATATTGAGGGTCCAGAGTCCTGAAATCTCCACTATATCTATTACCAATTATCATAATGGTTATTTTTGCTACGTTATTCGAAAACCTTATAATCTCCCTAAGCTCAGTGTTTCGTAAATGTAATCTTCTTTGATTTTGACGGGAGCTTAATTTTATATTTTTTTGTCTGAATAGATGAGTTAAGATTTTGATTGTTGAAGAGTTAAAATTCTTGTTCCTTTTTTTTCATTTGACCGGACTGGTCTGCAACAGGGTGTGTAAAGTTGTCACATATTTTTTTTATTTATCTCAATATACGTCTCAAATTTGATCGCAATTCGTTTCATTTCCCTACTTTTCCCTGGAGAATATAAACACTAAGTCCTGTCCCTAGTGCGACGGGCCGTGTCCACACTTTCTCCCATCAGGAGAAAGATCTTCAAAATTTAACTTAACATCTCTTTTTTTTCTAAAATAATAACACCCCTTGATTGGTGGAAAGCCGCTCTTCCGTCAGATCTTGAAGGGTGTGTTCATTACATTGGCCTCTTCTTCGTTTCCTTGATTCTTGAGTGGCCAGGAACGCAGATTAAAAAGACGTTATTTTTCTTGCCTACCCCATTGAGTTTGTTCCGGCACTCCCAGATAATTTTAGAGTCTATCTGAGAGTATGGCTTTATCGCACTTCTTTTTTTTTCTAGATTAAAATCTGGACATCTTTCAATAGCTAAAATTTTCGTTTAAAAGACGCTCAAAAAAGAGCCTAGATTACCTAGAGACATACTATTATGTAACATCCTGTTTATGAATGGAAGATCTGATAAAATGATGAAAGTATAAATAAAATGAATTATAGTTTCAGGATGTCTTCCAGGACACAGAAACAGTGTCTGCTGATGAATGAAGTGATTCTTTATATTTTTAAAAACTTGGTTTATGCATCAAAGAACTTGAAAGCCAATTCCTTACGCCTTATTATTTTCAAGTTTCATTGCTGTTAATTCTGTACGCAAGCCATACTCTTTGATACTCGAAATTTATTTTCCTATACTCATACAAGTATAAAATATCTATGAAATTCTTTGAAATGTAGGTATACACTTTGCCGGATTTTAAACTGGCGCAATAAAATAAACAGATTCATTATTCCCCACGAAAAAGCAATCAGAAAAATACTATCCATATATAGGACACAAAATTCCAAATAGATAAAAATCCAAGACCCTAAACAACCTAAACATTGCAGATATGCCCCGACCGAACACTCGTACAGATTTCCGCCATTCCAGCATCTTGGAATAACGCGGAAAAACATCAGCCATTTCCATTTGTCAGATGTAATGGGGCGCGTTCCAAACGTGTTAACGACCGTTTTATGCGGTGTCCTTATTTCTATTTCTGACGATTCAACAATGCATTACGGAACGCTGGAACGCCCGATCTTCAAATTCTGATCTTGCGGATGACATTGAAAATAAAACAAATGAATGAATTTCCCGGACCTGGTGCGAATCCGGAATGAGATGGGAAAATTATGCACGAGCTGCGTGGAGGGATATTCTACCTGAGATCCGGCGACATTTTCGATTCTGTCGGTTTCCGCCGAGGTGGAAATGATGGCACTTTCGGGGTGAAGTGAGAGTGTCTGATAAAAAGGGTATTTAAGCGAGTTCAGGATGTTTGTATGGATAAGGAAATTGATTTGTGGCGTCCGTTTTTCCTGCTCTGCATTCTCGAGTTCTCTTGATACTCTGATAGATGGCGCTAACTTCAGATATAACCTATTAGTTTATAAGAAATGAAAGCAGAGAATAATTTTAATTGATTAAAATCAACCATTATTAAACTCACAGTTCGGAACTAATATCAAACAGAGCATCCATAGCTATTTCACCCTATTTGTTGCTAAATTTTCATAATGTGCTATGCCACGCTAGTTATGAAAATTTACAATGGCTATATCATTTAATCTGAGCCGAATTGAAAAAATTGGTAAAGAAAAAAAAGTGTCAAAGACTCGCATTGTATATGATTTATCTTGTAAGTGTGGTAAAGCCTATATTGAAGAAAGTAAAGCCTATATTGAAGAAAGTAAAAGAAAGTCCTCAATTATTTGAATCAAAGAAAAAAAAAATTGCTCTATAGGGAGATACTCAGAAGTCAAAGCTTGTCAATATTCTTTGAATAAAGAACAAAGATTTTATGGGGTGAAGCTTCCATAATTCAAACGAAGAAAAACTGAAACGTGGAAAAATTGAAGAAGTGGCTCTCATGTCATTCACTAAAAATTCCATGAGTTAACTGTCCATAGATCTCAAAATATTAGACTGAAAGAATGAAATCACGCTCAAAAAAAGATTTCATTCACGACTATTGTAAAATCCGCCCATTGTACGTCTCTGTGCTCGGCCTTAATAACAGCCATTAATCACAAGGAAATAATGAGATTATAATTCACTGCTGTCAGATGCTTCATAGATTTGTGTTTTGATATAATATTCTTTAAATTGGTATTTCTTCAGTATTCTAAAGTACTGGAACTTACAACTATGGGCATACCTTGTCAAAAGACGTCAAAATCTACTTTCATCATATCAATCAAAGCTTTTTTTATTCCAAAATATAGGTACAATGACTCATGTGTCAACCATAGACATATATAAGTCTATGGTGTCAACTTGACTTTTTCCACGCTTGTCATAGAGGGGTCTTGTCGCGGTCACCAAATATTAAATCTTCAAGAAAATATACATTCAGTAGTCGTGAATAAAGTATAGTATGCAACTTGCGTATAATGTCTGTTATTCACTCGGTGATTTGGGCCAATCACCTACGGCTCGTGGTCTTAACTTCACCTCGCGAATAATAGCTATCATTTACACTCATTGCATAATATACTATTGTTTGATAACAGTTCATAGCTATCGATCGTTTCTGAGAATTCTCAAAAAGTCTTGAGTATTTTTCTAACAATGGCTGGCAAATGCTGGCCGAAACATTGAATACAAAAAGCAAAAATGATGAAAATAACCCAAATAATATCTCAATAATAGTCAACTCTAAATAAATGACTCAAAATTTCACTATGATATGAGCATATTACAGTTAATGGAAGCAGTGTTGAGATTGAAGTAAATTCGCGGAAATGTTTTGATGTCATGCTCTCATCAAATCACGCTCATATCTATAGTATTATAACTCCAATATAAATATTGAAATGCCTGTACAAAACCATTTCCCTCTACCAAAGAACCCTATTTTGTAGTTACTCCCATATTAAAATTAATCATGATATTTTCTACAAATATGGCATATTTCGAAATCCGACTTCAATTGACGAACGAAGCAAACCGAGTGGAATTAGCCCCGAGTGTATATGCAGATGGGTACACATAAAGAAATCTGAGGCTTACGCTCCGAAAGCGTCCCTTTATTTCCAAGAGAAGGCGTTCAAAGGGCTCGGGATCCGTATCATCGTTTTGTAGTGAGTTCAAAGGCCCTCTTCTCAGATTTTATCACTCTTCTACTCGATTCGAACAGGCAACACGATAATAGAATTCGTGCTTTTTTTCTGTATGCGACTTGGCATATCAATTGCCATTTCTGTAACAAAGAATGAAAATCCACAACATGGGCTGAGAACTAGCGTATAGGGGAAGAATGAGTTTTGGAATATAGCAATATGAATTTGTTGAATATGTAGGCAATAATGTGAATTTAAAACTTGCTTTCCTGCACTCCCGGCATTTAAGACCGATTTACATTGGTAGAGTTCGATGATAGAGTAGGTACTTACTATTCCTCTACTATAGCATAATTCGAAGAGATTGTGCTAGTGACAGTAGATGAAGGTAGTGCACGGTATAGAGGAGTTTGACGGACTTGTGGAATAGTACACTACACTAACCCATTCCCTTTTTTTACAATTTTGCTCTACTCTACTGTTTTACTCTTCGATTCTAGCAATGTGAAAAGACACTTACCTGGTTTTAGTAGAGAAAAGTTTCTGGCAATAGGCAAATCAAGCTAAGCGATACGCCCTTTAGTGATGATCTGAGTAATATTGACATGATTCTTTCATTTTGCATTGTGTTGTTCTTATTTATGTGAATATGTAACACAGTTAATAATTTTTCAAGTATAATTCATTCAAATCGCTATTGTTCAGTTCCTCAGAGTTCTTCCTGAGGAAAAAATTATTCCAAATAATAAAAATTTCCATGCTTTTCCTCAAGCTAGGGATTATTTCGTGTTTGGGAAGAAGGAAATCGAGAAGTTGAGTGACAAGGTGTTGATGGATCGACGAAAAGTCTGGCAACTGAAACTTAAAATCGGTAAACCAGTCACAGGAATTATGAAAGTTTGCAACTTGCATTTTGCAGATGACTATTATTTTTATAGAGGTGAGTACGGATTAATCCTTTACAGATCCCGGTTCATAACAGAGATAGTTTTGAAAAATACTGCTGTGGCTACCAGAAATGTGGATGGTGGATTAACTATCAGAAAGGAGGAACAACCGGAATGTTGAAGTTCAAGAAGTAGAACTGAAAGGTTCAGACAAGGAAGTAGAAAAAGTACTGTTTGAATATAATAAAATGAAGTTAATTCAACTGTTCAACAAACAAAATTGTTTTCCTCAATTTCCTCAACAGCCTTTTAACCTAATTCATCTTTCACTATAGCTAAAATAAATTGAAACAAATTATGACACCCACCGTCTTCACAGGAAATGAAAATATGATATACACAATAATATATTAGTCCACTATAATACATTTCTGGAATTCAAGTATATTGATGAAAAATCCAAATTTTAATGTGACATATAATAGATATACACATAAATAAAACAACCAAATCCTTCCATATTAATATTGATAGTTCTACGAATGCCCTGCGTGGCGCTGAATTCCAATTTCAGATGCCTATAGTGTTTATAATGGGTTTGTTCCAACTCAAGAATTGACCGTACAATGATCGTCAGGATTCTGCGCAATAGATAAAAATGTGTTCCAACTGAAAATGTATCGTTTGAGAACGGTTTCGTTTTTGTTCCATCCTGCTTCGGGACCGTGAGTGGAACGGTTTTGTGATCGTCATTTCGATCCCTGGTCTGGAGCAAGTACTGTTTGGACGGTTCTTGTACGGTCAAAGTTTAGACATGCGCATAAGATCGATTACTAACAGTTTCGTGACCGTCAAATTACCGTACAAAAGTCAGCTGTTGGAACAAACCTAATATAGTTACAAGATTTGATAAAACCTTTCTGAAAGCAGAAACGACTCAAGCTTTGCTGCTGACCTGTACCTTTAGCTCCTTGAAAACGTAAATTCGCCATTGTCTCAAGCTTTTACATGTGTTGACCTCCATATTGTTAACTTTTCCTATACAAGATATGTCCTGAAGGATGAAGGAAAATGAATAGAACATTAGGATATTCTTTCTCGAGAAACTCAGAATGCCGTCAACTGTATTCCTCTTTCTTCTGTTCTCGAGTTATAAGCCATAACGGACCCAATTTTGAACTTTGAATTTCTCCGTTACTATTTGTATTAGGGACCTGAAATGAAAACATTATACAGGTACCTAAACTACTTCTTCAATCACTATCGAGTGATGCACTTCGGAGGGGTTTTCTTTATAATTCCTCCACCTTCGTCAATGTGAACATTTCGCAAAAAAAATGGATAGGAATATAAACATCAACAATAACAGACATATCAATATGGGAGTGTTTTTCCATAGATTCAAAAGTTCTGTTTTTCTTGCATATCAGTTGACGGATTATCTTGTATTCATATCTATGAAAGAAATGAATAGTCCTAGAACTTTTGATTTTATTTCATTCTTTTGAGAACTAAATGTTTCTATTTCCAATCGAGAAACTGAGAACTAACTGATCCATCTGGTAGAATATGTATCTAACATAATAATCCCTGATCCACACTTTTGTATTTCATGGATTCATAAGTCAATGATTCAGAGAATCAAATAAAACCCATCGAACTGAAATTCGCCGATATCACAAACGCAAAAAAGTGGAAAAAAAGAGGAAAATCTATCCTCATTCCACCTGAAAAATTTGAATCCATAAGTGTACTTTACTCTGCACAAACATTCCGGACCGATATCAGTTCAGTCGGCCAAAGTTTGAATTGAAGCGATGCAGCTGAAAGGCATCATCGTCAATATGAACATTTCCCGCAAAAAAATGGATAACCTTCCGTTCGAATGAATCTGCCGGTTTCGAGCCCCAGGCGAGCCACCTACATACATTAGAAAATTAATGCATTGATTGAACCCGAATTCGACTCTGTTAACGCTCTAACGATCTCGATTAATTTTTTTTATGGCGATCGATCCTGGAATTTATTTCCGAATAAAATGAGGTTTCGCCCGATATACCAGAGGAAATTTGCGTTTATCAAAGGAAGGCGGGAGCGAATTGTAGCTAAGAGATGGAAAAATTGAATTAGAGAGGCGGTGTAAGGCTGCGGTTCTTCAGGAATTTAGGGTTTTTTGACACCTTATTCGGCTCGTGAAAACCCCATTTCGTCTTGCCACCGAATAAATGGTTTTTAAATGTCTAACTTAATGCATGAGATTATGAGTTTTTGTTATTTTTACAGCTATCAGTTGGTGGGTATATGGTGTGCGGCCAATAGTTAACACGATATTTTTCGAACGGTATGGACATAGTTATGAACAACTATGGCACTCTATGCCCAGTAACAAGCGCGAAAACAAAATTCATGATGACACCAGATAGCCTTGAGAAGCAGACGACTCAACTTATCCATAGAAGAATTCAAGAAATACTGAAGTAAATTACCGAATGGTGTATACAGGGCGTTACATAATAGTATGTCACATCTCCAAGGGGATAAATCTACGTTTAATTTCAAGAAAAAAGTCCATATAAACAAGGGTCCGCAAAAGCTTCTTTACGGAGCTACAGGGTGTTTGAAATTTTCAAAAGAAATTGGATTTTTCTTCATAACTCCTGCGTTTTTGAGATATTCATTATAAATTGGAATGCGAGCTATTTTCAATAGTCTCCATCATTGCACGTCCTGAATCTTAACAATAATCTACAGGGTGTTCTCTTTTCTGGGGACACGTCTCCTTTTCCCCCCTCAAACTTTTTTGCGGTACGCCACTGATCTGCGTAAAATCAATGTCTTCATTCGATTCAAAAACTTTTTGACTCGTGTAATTTTTTCGTACCTCTAACCATTTCGAGTAAAAAATTATTGAACGATTGTATGCATTCGCATAATAAGCTTAAGTTGAGACCCAGATGACTAGTTATCAAAATAAAATCGAATTTTGTTATACCTATCGAGTATTTTTTTTTTCTTTATTTAGCGAATAACATACAATCGTTCAAGTTTCTACTCGAAAATGGTTAGAGATACGAAAAAATTACACAAGTCAAGAAAGTTTTCAAGTTAACCAAGGTATCAAGAAATAACACATTCTGTAATTCTAGTTGAGACTCAGGACTTGCAATGATGGAGACCGTTGAAAATAGCTCGAATTTCAAATTTGGGCTGAATATCTCAAAAATTGCAGGAGCTATGAAGAAAAAACCAATTTTTTTGGAAATTTCACACCTGTAGCTCCGTAACAAAGCTTTCACGGACCCATGCGTATATAAACTTTTTCTCTTGAAATTACATGTAGATTTACCCATTCAGGTTGTGACATTCTATTATGTTACACCCTGTAGATTATGGAATCCAAATGAATGGATAGAAACTATCATAAATCTTAATTTGATGTCGATGATAATGAATAGAATGGTTAAGAGAGTCGAAATACTGTACTAACAGTAGAAAGAGAATTGACTTGGAAGAAAAACATTGGCAATGCAGTGATCAATTCAAATAAGATATGCTATGGGACGACTTCGTATCTACTGATAGGAAGAAGAAGTAAATTTGAACAAGAACGTAAAACTGAGATATGGAGCAGCTGCATGGGCTGGGAATCCAGTCCGCTGAAGGCAGACTTCTGAGAATTACGATGGATCATCCATGCTTTATTAGGAACATTCACAAATTCTTTAGAGAGCATCCGAACGAGGAACTGAGAATACTCGAAGGAAAAACGAAAATGAAGGCCAACCACAAAAAACTGAAAGACCGAGTATAATGCCAGATGGGGGGCAGGAAATCTAGAGCTGAGAATTTGAAATCCCAAGGACAGAATGTCAATCTTCAACTTTTTTTCAAGCATGTGTAGAGTCAACCATACTAGGCCAACTCCTATGTCATTGACTCCAAGCAAATATGGGAGTACCGAAGGAAACTCAATGAAGTAGTCAAAAACAACAAAGTCTCTTTCGTCTCGGTTTCTGGTCACTCAGAAACCAAAGAAAACGAAGAGGCAAACACACTAGCCAGAAAAGGAGCACAAACGTCACTTACTGGCCGAGAACCATTCTATGGCATAAGAAAGAGTTCTTGCAGAAGGAAGAAACTGTCAGACAGGCACTCTGGAGGAACCTTCGGAACTTTTAAACTGCAAGGTCGAAAAATTATTTGGATCTCAGTAGGAATAAGTTACACCTTCTTACTAGCTTTCTAACAGAACATTGTCGCCTAAGGAAGCAAATAATAAGAATGGGCTTAAAAGAAACTGACAAGTGTAGATTCTATGGGGAAGAAGAGGAAACTCCTGTTCACTTAGCTACAGAATGCATTGCCATTGCGAGCCTGAGCAAATAATGTCTTGACAGAGAGAGAAAACGCAGATTTAGCCTCTTTGGTGCCCTTTCGGAAAATGGAGATCGCTGAAGCTCTCAGTGGTCGCTGATGAAATGTATCCTCTAAAAATCTTTAATATAGAATCATCAATCATCAAATCATCACTATTATTGAAGGTGTCACTGTTACACTTTCGTAGAACAACATCATTTTCAAACTGTTGTGTAACAAGATTTGAAATTGAGTGTCCAAATTTCTTCACGAGCAGTCCATGTGGTTGTATCAAGTTCAATATAAACGATACTCAATATCAAAACCAAAACGCAATATCCTCTAAAGAGTGGCCATAATGAAGTTCGCCGCCTACCGCATTATCTAAATAAACTAGATCCTTAATTGGAAGGCGACATCCTCGCCGATCAGGAAAACCTGACGTTCTTCCGAGGAAAGGGAGTTCAGTCTCTGATTACAGAGGGCGCCTAGGGGGTGGGGGACAACCATTTGTCACCCCTGTCGGTAACGTAAACAAATGCTACCAATCTCCTACTTATTCGCAGTCGGCATTGTAGTTAACTGAAACTTCGGTGTTTACGTTTACTAACGACCAGAAACTGGGTTTATATTGATACAGTTTGTGTGCAAACTAATTACGACACGACCGATGTTGATTCTCTCACACCTTAACGGTGAAGCGGTAATAGAAGAGGACGAACAATGGTGTTGTATATGAGTTGGGGTTTGGATGAATGCTTTTTTACTAGATTTTCCGCTAACGGCTGGACAGGGTTGTTATTTTAACGATTGAAAAAGACTGGCTGTTTGGGATGTTTTCCAGCAGAAATCCACGTTGGCAAAAACTCTATTCGATTAGGGGTTTCATCTTTATTTCGAATTGAGATCTGTAGTGGTATTGGAGGAGTTTATACAATATAATTGATGAGGTGTTTGAAACATGCTTGAATTAATTATTGCTTCAAAGAAGCTGCAACTCAAGATGAAATAATGATATTGAATTCCCCAGTTCATTACCTGAAATATGCTTCCAGTTCTTAGGATTATTTTATATCATTCATATTGCACCTTTCAATATTCAATCCTCCAAACTAGGATCAACAGATTTTTGAAACAGATAAATTGAAAATAGTAATCATCGAAATGAATACAATCTTCAATTTATAGTTGCTACTCGATAGCTTCTTACTAGTAGTTTTAAATGAAGAAGTTTTTCAATTGGATGTTGTCTCTGAGGGATATGGGACACTGACGAGGCCTAATGAGGCCGAAACCGGTCTGTTGCTTCCCTCATTGACAACATCTTGAATAATCATCCCAGTTCGCCTGAAGAAGGTTCTGTGAGCCTACAAATTGAAGATTGTATTCATTTCGATTATTACTATTTTCAATTTATCTATGTTTCAAAAATTTGTTAGGTTAGCCTCCTTAGAGGCGAAGAATTTTTTTGTGTGTCATTTTTTCTTTATCTTAATAGGATCAACAGAATTCGGCAATCAGATAGGCACTTTCAAAGAATGCTTATTCATTGTAATGCAAACCGAAAAATAGTTGGATATGAGGATGTGTGATCGACATCTTCAGTTTTTTACAATTCATCCATTTCATGATGGCAACCTCTATTTATTGTAGTTTAGTTTGAGAATATGCCATCAGACAGACGATGTTAGGTTAGATTTCAACGCTCTATCGACAAATCAAAATATAAGCGATACGCCCTCTGGTGACGATCTGAGTAATCGTTAATATTAACATGATTCTTTCATTTTGCATTGTTTTGTCGTGACTTATATGAATATTCAACATTATTAATAATTTTTTAAGGATAATTCATTCGAATCGCTATCGTTCAGTTCCTCAGTGTTCTTCCTGAGAAAAAAATTCCAAATAATATACATTCCCATGCCTTTCCTCAAGCTAGGGCAAAATTTCGTGTTTGTGTGGGAGGGAAATCGAGGAGAAAAGTGACCAAGTGTTGATGGATCGACGAAAAGCCTAACAACTGAAATCAGTAAATCAGTCACAGGAAATTTGAAAGTTTGCTCCTTGCATTTGTAGATGACGATTATTTTTATCAAGGTACAGATTACACAAAACTTGTAGGTTAGATTAGATTCATGGGGTAATCGCTTACACATCCCGATTCATAACAGAGGTAGTTTTTGAAAAATACTGCTGTGCCTACCAGAAATCTTCCTGCTGGATTTACTACCAGAATGGAGGAACAATGGATATTATATTTTTATTTTTTGTGAAGACGGTGGGTGTCATTCTTCAGTGGGGTTTTCTTTGTTCAGACTTCCTTGTCTCAACCTTTCAGATATACTACCAGAACTAGAACATTTACTACCAGAATGGAGGAACAATGGAAATGTTCTAGTTCTGGTAGTATATCTGAAAGGTTGAGACAAGGAAGTCTGAACAAGGAAAAACCCACTGAAGAATGACACCCACCGTCTTCACAAAAAATAAAAATATAATATACACAGTAATACAATCGGTCACTATAGATTTCTGAAATTTTGAAATATTAATGAAAAAGCCAAATTTTAATGAAAAAGTTAAGATTAAAAAAAAGGGCTATTTGGGATATTTGCAGAGGAAATCTAGGTGGGCAAAAACTCAATTCGATTAGAGGTTTCATCTTTATTAACAAATGGAAATCTAAAGTGGCATCCGAGACAGTTCATACAATGATATCTCGATATCTGCATACAAAAAATTAGCTATATTATAAAAAAAATATGTCCAAAGCAGTTCGAATACATTCTGGAATTAAATCTTTGTTTGCTCTGTAAAAGCTGCAACGTGAGATGAAATGAGTATGATATATTAAAAGTACGAGAATGAGAAAAGAAGAAACTCTAGAATTGAATAATTTCTGATATTAAGTCAACTGTCTGAGATAAAATTACTCATGATGTTAATTCTAATCTTCATATACCAGACTTCAAAATCCCCCAGTTAGCAGATTTCAACGACTCATTGAAAGCGTTAAAATTCATGTGAGGTTAAGTGTTGGAGCACTCTCAAACAGCGGAGGTAAAAAGTTATATTCCACACGCCCTTTCAGAAAGTTCTGAATGAGGTTCTTTCATTTATAACGTGCTATTCACATGAAAAAATCCACCGAGACAGTTTTATACAGAATGGTATCATGGACAGTGAATTTCACGCAGGGTGAGATTTCGATAGAGAATTTCTATGCCGAGAATCGTAAAGAAACAGTGATCAGGCAAGGTGAAGCGCTTTTGCACATGTGTACGTGAGAAAATTAGAAGACAAGAAACTCTAAAATAGAATAATTCCTGATATTTAGTCAACTGTCTGAGATAAACTTACTTATAATGTTAATTCTAATCTTCATATCACCAGACTTCATAATCCTTCAGTTAGCAAATTTCAACGACTCATTGAAAGCGTTAAAATTCATGTGAGGTTAAGTGTTTGAGCACTCTCAAACAGCGGAGGTAAAAAGTTATATTCCACACGCCCTTTCAGAAAGTTCTGAATGAGGTTCTTTCATTTATAACGTGCTATTCAGATGAAAAAATCCACCAAGACAGTTTTAAACAGAATGGTATCATGAACAGTGAATTTCACGCGGGGTGAGATTTCGATAGAGAATTTCTATGCCGAGAATCGTAAAGAAACAGTGATCAGGCAAAGTGAAGCGCTTTTGCACTTGTGCATTCGGGTCCATGCGATATACACATTAGCGTGAGTTATATCCGGTTGCTTTTTATTTTCACTAATTGTCGAGAGCTATGCTGGTATGAAGAAATTGAATAACTTTCGTAGGAGAATGAGATATAAAACTGGAACGCGAATTCGAGGGCATAGAACATGGCTGTTTTTTAGAATAGCCGACGAGGGTTTTTTGTTGTATCTTTATTGATCCTGTATTTATTATTCTTTCTGAACAAAACAGGTGATATACATATTGGTTGGGTAAAGAATTTGCAACACTTTCTTTTCATTCTGCTCGTAGGACCATGGAGCTAATGAGTGAACCTTTGATTGTCTGTTGACAATGTCTTGATTGCATTTTTTGTTTGGTATGGGCACAGATTCTGCTGAAATTTGAAGATTAATATTTGATGCAATCAAAATTACATACAGGGTGTCCCATTACTCGACGTCAACCCGGAACCGGGTGAAAAGGCAAGTAATGCTGGTTGTCAGAAAAATATAGAAAAAATCTAAGTTGCATGATTTTAAAATAAGGCGCATTTAAAAAAACACGCAAATTCCACACCCTGTGACAGTCTTTTCGCTCCTGTAGCCACAAATATAAACTTTTTCCAACTTTTTTCTTTGCTGTGTAACCTTGAATAATCTTGTCTAAACTGTAATCAAATTTTGATACCAGCTGCTCTAGGTTTCATAAAATAGGGCTCACTTCTCAGAAAAAAATTGGAAATAAACAATTGCCTAGTTTCAACTGACTATATTGAAAAAAATGTACTACGTAGGTTTGGCATGTTTTTTCGAAAGTTGGCGCATTTAGTAAGGACTCCAAAATGGTATAATACTTGTATAATGGTAGCTGCCGTAGTTCAAATTTATTTTCGATTGCCTTTGAATACACTTTTTCGTTAACTGCTTCCCAGTAAAAAAGTCCAATGGATTCAAGTCCGGTGAACGGGCCGGCCACGAGATTGGACCAAAACGTCTGATCCATCTTCCGGGAAAAAATGTTATAAAAAAAAATTTCCAGAGAAAGAAAAAATTTTTCCGGAGAAATTCCTCTGAAATTTTTTTTTTCTGGTAACATTTTTTCCCGGAAGATGGATCGGACGTTCTGGTCCAATCTCGTGGCCGGCCCGTTCACCGGACTTGAATCCATTGGACTTTATTACTGGGAAGCAGTTAACGAAAAAGTGTATTCGAAGGCAATCGAAAATAAATTTGAACTACGGCAGCTACAATTAAACAAGTATTATACCATTTTGGAATCCTTACTAAATGCGCCAACTAATTTAAAAATCATGCAACTTAGATTTTTTTCTATATTTTACTGACAACCAGCATTACTTGCCTTTTCACCCGGTTCCGGGTTGACGTCGAGTAATGGGTATATTCCTTTAAAACATGAATTATCCAACATGTCTCAAATGAGATCAATTGACTTTTTCTTCGAATATATTTCCGCTCTTCGAAAACATGCTGAGGAATCGGAAAAAATTATCTATTAATTTCCAGATTAAATTTGATTTTTACGGTGGAGTACAGGTGGGCCAAATTCGATACTTTTAAATTCCTAACTTTTGAATTTCTAACAAAGATAGACCGAAACTGATGTCGTTGTCTGAGAGCCAATTTTTATGAAAAACTTAATGGTGAAAATCGCACGTGAATATGCACGAGCATTTTCAAAATAGTGCATTTTTCTTCTGATGACATTTTTTTTTATATCAGAATAACATTCGGTAATAATATGTAAGTATGTCAGTTGCAGATTGAATTTTAAGGAATGAAGATTTTTGATGATAAGAGTATTCTTTGAGTTTTTATAATAAAACAAGCAGTATATCATCTTATTTTATCTCATTTCATATTATAGAGCTGAACAAACACGTTCTTGTTTTTCTATGTTAGGTTATCTCGATTTTCTTTCACATTTCATTGAATTCTTCTTGATCTCCACTTGCTGTGATTTTTTTTAGTTTTGTTGCATTCCAACCATTATTTTTCTTCTTTAATTTTGAAAGGTTTTCACTGAATATTTTCCTTGTATAATTTTATTATGTACTTATCATATTTCAATTAATTTTCAAACTCGTTTTCACTTCTTCAAATTCATTATCTCTATTGTTCGACACTTTGAATATATTATACCCCTATTACACCATGCCTTTTTTGTGCCTTTTTGTCGAGCTTACCGATTCCGCCTGAAACTTCAACTCAACGTAATGTTCATGCGCCTGGAACTATTTTGGTGCCTATTTCAGGCTTGCAAATAATAGAACCGGTTCTACCCTGAAACTTGAGGATTTTGTGCCTTTTCGTAGAAATATTAAGTCGGGTTCAATAACACAATATTTTTCTATCTAATTTGACATCTTGGCGTAACCTGATATATATGTTTTCTTATGAATTGCTCGATAATAAATATGCCTATTACTCTTTATCTTTATTCAAAGATTTTATGAATGAGCAGATTATAATAAACAAATAAATGAAACGACATGCCTTCTTTTACCTATAGGTATATGAATTAAGACTCATGGTTTTTATTGCCTGGTTTTTAGTCCATCCAAGGCTTCACCTTCTATCTCCTGTTGAACCTTTTTGGTTATTTTTCAAAATAACAGTTACAGTTAAAAGTGATTTTTTTTCAATTTAATTTAATCTTCTATTGCTTGCATCACTTTTTTTCGTATCAATACAGATACCAATTTATTCTTTTGAAACAGAAATTTTGAAAATACTACCTGAAACACCTTGAAACAACCCTTGAAAAGGCATGGTTTAATAGTGCGACTCATTTGGGGGAAATTTACCCAACAAATCGCCCTGAAAAAAGCTCGAATATTGACATCAAAACGTCATGGTATAATAAGGGTAATTATGCATACTTCCAATCACTGTCATGATACGAAACATGTTTGACACATGTGTTCGATGGCATAGAATATTGATCATTATCTTCACAGGTCGATGATGGCTGCCACTGACGAAAGATGAGGGTGATATGTTTTATTTGCGCACATTTTCAGTCACGTCTTCATCCTAATGTAATGCATTAGAGGAGAGTGGGAAAGAGGACTTATCGAGCTCCGAGTCGACAGTAATGAGGCCTGGATTGAGTTCAGCTTCCGAAGGGAGCCGAATCTAAACAACACCACTTTATTTGCCAGGCAGTTCCTCCTCCTTCCCTGCATCTTCCTATATGATCGTTATTTGAAAAGGAAATATGTATTTTACATTGTTAGTCGAGTCGGGAAGTTTTATTCTATGGAATAAGGAGTAATCATCTCAATAATATTTGATTTGGCTAGTTGAAACTTGCAGAATGTCATGCACGGCGATGAGATTTTTGACTTACATCCTTTCTTCAATCATTCCGAATGCCAAATGGATATATTACATTGAGATTCTTTACAAGCTGCTACTTAGCGAATTTAGTAGCTGATTAAACATTCACTCAGTGTAATCGTGTTCACAAGCTAACAATCTGATTGTAAAAAAGCTGCGACTTAAGTAGAAAGCTGGGCTACTTAACACGCTAAATCGCTGGCGTTTTGGCTTGTTGGCATATGAACAAGTCGTGTGTAATCACAGTTGCTACTTAATAATCTGTGAGTTCTCATCTACTCGGTGGTTCCTGGTTCTTAAACTTGAAAACGTATTCGACATTTATCTTAGATTCTTAACAACGATACAAACATAAACCTCACGTGGATCGCTTGATTGTCGGCTACTCAGCGAGTAGACAGTTTTGTGCGTAATCATCACAATCTCACAAGCTAATTCACTCGCTTCTAAATTCGCTCAGTAGCAGCTTATTGTAAAGGATCAAGTACACAGGGCTACTTTACAAGCTGAGAAGCCGGCTCGTAAAAACCCGGCGAATGGGCGAATTGGCTTTTAACCGAGTACACAGGGAGTTTTCCACTGGCTCAGTCGCTCAGTAGCGTAATAACAGCCGTACATCTTCACGACCACTAGACACAATCATGTGAACAAGAATAAGCTCGAGTACACGGGGCGAATTTACAAGCTAATTCGCTCAAAAGCCGGCTTGTGGCGTGTAAAGTCGCCGGCAGTTCAACTTTTTCAAGAGCGAATTTGCAAGCAGCTAACGGAGCGACTGCGTCGAGTACACGGGGCTACTCACAAGCTCAGAAGCTCAAAAGCCGGCTTTTTAGCTTGTAAAGTCGCCCCGTGTACTTGACCCTTTAAGGATCAAGTACACAGGGCTATTTTACAAGCTAAGAAGCCGGCTCGTAAAAAGCCGGCGAATTGGCGAATTGGATTCTAGCCGAGTACACAGGGAGTTCTCACTCGCTCAGTCGCTCAATAGCGTAATAACAGCCGTAATAGGAACGTATAGGCGCAGAACAAGAATAAGCTCAAGTACACGGGGCGAATTTACAAGCTAATTCGCCAAAGCCGGCTTGTGGCGTGTAAAGTCGCCGGCAGTTCAACTTTTTCAGAGCGAATTTGCAAGCAGCTAACGGAGCGACTGCGTCGAGTACACGGGGCTACTCACAAGCTCAGAAGCTCAAAAGCCGCTTCTTAGCTTGTAAAGTCGCCCCGTGTACTTGACCCTTTAAGGATCAAGTACACAGGGCTATTTTACAAGTTAAGAAGCCGGCTCGTAAAAAGCCGGCGAATTGGCGAATTGAATTCTAGCCGAGTACACAGGGAGTTCTCCACTCGCTCAGTAGCGACCACTAGACACAATCATGTGAACAAGAATAAGCTCGAGTACACGGGGCGAATTTACAAGCTAATTCGCTCAAAAGCCGGCTTGTGGCGTGTAAAGTCGCCGGCAGTTCAACTTTTTCAAGAGCGAATTTGCAAGCAGCTAACGGAGCGACTGCGTCGAGTACACGGGGCTACTCACAAGCTCAGAAGCTCAAAAGCCGGCTTTTTAGCTTGTAAAGTCGCCCCGTGTACTTGACCCTTTAAGTTCCGAATACTTTTTGAACCTTGCAGTTATAAGGATCAAGTACACAGGGCTACTTTACAAGCTAAGAAGCCGGCTCGTAAAAAGCCGGCGAATTGGCGAATTGGATTCTAGCCGAGTACACAGGGAGTTCTCACTCGCTCAGTCGCTCAATAGCGTAATAACAGCCGTAATAGGAACGTATAGGCGCAGAACAAGAATAAGCTCAAGTACACGGGGCGAATTTACAAGCTAATTCGCTCAAAAGCCGGCTTGTGGCGTGTAAAGTCGCCGGCAGTTCAACTTTTTTCAGAGCGAATTTGCAAGCAGCTAACGGAGCGACTGCGTCGAGTACACGGGGCTACTCACAAGCTCAGAAGCTCAAAAGCCGCTTCTTAGCTTGTAAAGTCGCCCCGTGTACTTGACCCTTTAAGGATCAAGTACACAGGGCTATTTTACAAGTTAAGAAGCCGGCTCGTAAAAAGCCGGCGAATTGGCGAATTGAATTCTAGCCGAGTACACAGGGAGTTCTCCACTCGCTCAGTAGCGACCACTAGACACAATCATGTGAACAAGGATAAGCTCAAGTACACGGGGCGAATTTACAAGCTAATTCGCTCAAAAGCCGGCTTGTGGCGTGTAAAGTCGCCGGCAGTTCAACTTTTTCCAGTGCGAATTTGCAAGCAACTAACGGAGCGACTGCGTCGACTACACGGGGCTACTCACAAGCTCATAAGCTGAAAAGCCGGCTTTTTAGCTTGTAAAGTCGCCCCGTGTACTTGACCCTTTAAAGCCTCTCAATGTAATCGACCCAAAACACATCGTTTTTTGTCGAATCATCGCTTCAAGGTTAGATCAAAGATAATACGGGTTCTTTGTAAATGATTGTAACATAGTTGGTTGCTTCGGAAATTTTTCATCTTATAGTTTCTTATGCAAATTCTATGAATTTATAATTCTAATCACACTATTCAATTTCTTTCGGATTGACCCTCCTAAGCTCACAGTATCGTTTGATTAAATTGAAGTTTACATCAGAATATAAATATTTATAATAGTTCGACGCCAACAGGGCAGTTATAATTATTTTTAGAGACCCTGTATATTAAAACAAGAAGAAAAAAATCCCGTCAGTCAACCTTCTGTTGCTATCAAAAAAACCTGGTCTCCAAGAATGAGATACAGCTTAACTTATATCAAATAAATTATTCGAGAAAAGATTCAGATTATTGTTTTCTGAGAATTATCTAAATCGACAAACATCTTAGAAGGGGGCCGAAAACTGTTTCTTTGAAAGTTGCAAGTGTTTTCCTGACGACGGCTGGTGAATGCTGGCCGAAACCTTGAATACATGAAGCGGAAATGATGGAAATTGCCGAAATAGTATTTCAATGCATTTCTTCATCGTTCAGCAACTCAAAATCAAATTTGCACTTGATCAGATTTTTAGTTTTGAAAATATCCGAAAAGTAATGTCAAATCATCACAACTCGAAAATTTCTCTAAAGAAATTACAATTTATCGTTGATCTATACGAGCTCTACATTCTGATAGAAAGCTAATGCTTGATTCACAATGAACGTCAACCGTAAAAATCCCATAAAGCATACGTAAATCGCAAAGTTGAAACAACAGAATCAATATGGAAGTGTTCACAATACGTTTCGTAATTTTGACGTTCACGTTCGAATTATGCTATACTATATCGAAGGCAAAGTTGAGCTAATCTTAACTTCACGTTCGAATTATGAATGGTGTCTAGTAATTTTCTGGGGATATTTGAAATTTCAAGTGGTTATGTTCACATCCTGTGATATGTCACAAAACATAACCTAACTAAACTTAATTCAAATGAATAATAATTCAACACGTGTGCAACTTGCAACAAACCATAGCCATAGCGACAAACGACCTCATCTTGCTATTTGTTTGGAATGTTTCATTCACTTATTTTGGGCATTATTATTGTATTTTGGATAGGCAAGGACAATTTGAGTCTAAATTTTGCTTTCGTTTTTTCAAACGTCGGCTCAATAAAAACGTCCCAATACTTCATTGACCTCAAAAGAGCAAAGAGACCTTTAAATTGCCAAAAAATAAACTACGTTCTAGTTCAAAAACGCCTTCCTAGCTGTAAAATTCAAAAAGCGCATAAAAACGAAATGTTGCATAGAATGTTCTGTAATTTCTTCTTCTTTCTCCGAGAAATGTGTATAATTTGGATTCTGCGTCCAACGTCCATTCTGAACATCATTACGTTCCCAAGATAATTACGTTTATCTGATGGCATGTCATAATGACAACATTATGTCACTCAATTTTGATGACATAAGGAAGCTCATTATGGGACTAAGTACCATAATGAATTCATTATGGTACTAAGTACCATAATGAAATTCTATAAGGAAAACATGTCATTGTGACATGTACCATAATGAATTCATTATGGTACTAAGTACCATAATGAAATCTATAAGTAAACATGTTGTTTAGGGTTTTGTCGTCGGTAGAATTACTTCAGGAACAAAAAGCCTAATCGTGTTCGTGATGTTTGAAATAAGACACAGGGTAAAATATTTACAGCTGGTGTATTTCTTCGTGGACGTAAGCTGGTTACTTACGTGGTACGAGATCGAGTACGAGAACGAGAATAATATTAAATATAATACTTACAGGTTACGAGACTGAATAATACTATTATTGTTACGAGTACGAGGTTCGAGATACTATTATTGACTTACAACTTAAATTCGGGGTATATAAACCCTAAAATATCCCAGGTAGTTGGGATAACCGATAGGGGGATGAGCAGCGTTGTCACGTTGAAACACGGTGGACAAAATACGTTCAACATGCCGCCCCCCTTGAAAGGTCGTACCTTTCAAAAAAACAGAAGCTACTTAACATTATTAAACTACTTAAAATTACATATATACAATAAACATTTGAAGTTACGGTACAGTATTTACATTATTTTGGTATCAGTAATATATTTACAAATTGTTCTTGATGTGGCAATAGACATAGATTGGCCACATAGCGTTTAAACACGGAGCACTTCACCACACGCACAATATCGTCTTGACCAGGATAGACTTCGACAATTCTACCCAAGAGCCACCAGGGGGGAACGTGATCTGCTTTCGGGAGGACAAAGCACCAACAGTGAGGTCAGGATCTTTCGGGAACTGCCATTTCTTGCGCTGGTGCAACGTGTGGAGATATTTCTGCACCCAACGGGACCAAAAGCGTTGAAACATCTGCTGCATAAGCCGATACCGGTTCCGATGATTCACTTTGGTGTCGTTTAATTCCTCTTGTGGCACAGTGATCAGGGGTCGACCAGTTAAAAAATGCTTCGGGGTCAGCACTTCTAACTCGTCCGGTGTAGTCGAGAGGGCTACTATAGGTCGAGAATTCAGAACAGCCTCAACTTGTGTCAAAACCGAGTAAAATTCCTTATATGTTAACAATTGACTTCCCACTATTCTTTTCAAGTGGTGTTCGCACGATTTCACGGCGGCTTCCCACAAACCGCCAAAATGAGGTGGCCGAGCTGATATGAAATGCCAATCAATTTTGTTGATACTCAAATAGTTTGAAAATTCGTCGTTTCTCGTGATATTTTGAATAGCCTTCAACTCGTGATTAGTTCCGAAAATATCGAAGTCCTGACACGCAGTATTGATCAGGCAGGCGGGTTTGAAAATTTTGTATTCCACTATAGAAGCGGGGTTTCGAGCATAATGTGCGATATTTGTAGAAAGGGCAATTGAGATTTGGATCGAGATGAAAATGATGGACCGTTCCACCATAATGACGAGAAATCTAGATCTCTGAATCGAAATCCACGAGATATAATGTACGCGTGATTTTGTTCGGACGAAATGTAAGACCACTTGTCAACTATAGTCAGCTGCTGTATCTCAGAGGCTAGATTGACCACGAAACTTTTCCGAGTGCGCGGCTCGCCAGCTAACCCAACTAAAACAATTGTGGAATCAGTGTAAAGATGCAAATCGTTGACATTGAGTTCAATTACTTCGAGGCACTTTTTCAACAATCGAGATAAAGGAAGAGCACCGCGCAGCTCTAGTCGTGGTAGACAGATCGGTTTCAAGGGAACTACTCTGGATTTTGCGCAGAGAAGGCGAGTAATTTCTTCGTTATTTTTATTTACAGATCGTGAATATATGGCACAACATAGACCATTTCGATAGAATCACTGAAGGCGTGACGAGCTTCCAAAGATAACTTTTGAAAACCATATAAAAATAATTGGGTTGTGATTGGCCACAGAATTGACAGAAAATGTTATTATCGACTTCTTGATGTTTGTAAAATATTTTCGAGTTTACATTGTTGCGTTTGTCGTTATTGGTTTTACCGTGAAAAGATGCGTGTGCGTTGACAATAGCCTCTCGATTTGAGTATCGGTCACTCAGTAGTTTGAACCCTTTGAAATAATTGGCGTCCGAAACTGGCAACGATTTATTACCTGGCTGCCTCACCCTTAAGCGACTCTTGCAGGTAGTGAAATTTTTCGATGTTTCTGAGGTTCTCATTGTTATGGACCAGTGCAGAGAAAGTTTCGTAGAAACTTTGCCATTGACTGTCAAGACCGAAAAATTCAGGTATTTTCAAAGCAGGTAATTTAAGGGCACATGAACTCGGCCCTGAGTCATACCTACGTTAATGTTTCTTACTGAAACAGGTGGCGTCGAACGAGTTTTCAATATGGTTTTTGGCTTGAGAAATAGCTTCAAAATATTTGTTCTCGAAAGATTCTAGCTCTTTCCAAGTCGCCTCTTCATCGAAGTTTCGTTCTAGCGATAATTCCACTTCGATTTCCAGTTGCACTTCTTCAAATTCGGACAATATATCATCTATGTTTGCGAGACGAGTTTCGAGTTGACTCAGATTTCCGGTGTCGAGTTGAAAGTCATTCAAATAACTTTGAAACCTATTGAGCTTGTCTTCAATTTGGCCGGAACGAAGTCTCAGTTCATTCATTTCAGTCGACATTTTAAGTTAATGTACGAACGTGGAAACAACTCAAATGATATTAGGGAAAGAAATTTATATAAAAAACGTGGAAACAAAACTTGAACTGGCGTTAGGAAAATATATCGATTTAAAAAACGTGGAAATACAATTTGAACTGATGTAAGAGAAAAAATATTTCAAAAACTTGGAAACAACTTAAACTGACGCTAGGGAATAAAATATCGATGTAAAAAACGTGGCAACACAACTTGAACTGACGTTAGGGAAAAATATACCAATTTAAAAAACGTGGAACTTATGTAGGGAATAATACGGCTTTTATGCAAGTATTGGCAAATTCATGAATCAAGAACTACAATAATCCTGAATTGACTAACCTTTCGATTTCCACTTTCGGGAGTTTTCTTCTTCGTTGTTAAATTCGAGTCTGGAGCTGGTGAAACTTGTGTTCTCGTCTGGACTGGAACTTCTTGTTGCGTTTGAGTCTGGCTCAAAAGGCACGTGGACTATACGATGATTTTTTCGTTGAAATATCCGCTCGAAGGACCAAATGTTTAGGTATCCGGCTCGAAGGACCAAATGTTTAGGTATCCGGCTCGAAGGACCAAATGTTTAGGGTTTTTGTCGTCGGTAGAATTACTTCAGGAACAAAAGCCTAATCGTGTTCGTGATGTTTGAAATAAGACACAGGGTAAAATATTTACAGCTGGTGTATTTCTTCGTGGACGTAAGCTGGTTACTTACGTGGTACGAGATCGAGTACGAGAACGAGAATAATATTAAATATAATACTTACAGGTTACGAGACTGAATAATTACTATTATTGTTACGAGTACGAGGTTCGAGATACTATTATTGACTTACAACTTAAAATTCGGGGTTATATAAACCCTAAAATATCCCAGGTAGTTGGGATAACCGATAGGGGGATGAGCAGCGTTGTCACGTTGAAACACGGTGGACAAAATACGTTCAACACATGTCATGTGACATGTCGAAAATGCAGTTTTTAATTTTTCGAAAATGTATTGATATAAATGCTATCAGATAAAATTTTGTATGTAATACGAATCATAAACAATCTTTATGGCACACGCCGTGTTATCGAACTCGGCTACGCCTCGCCCGATAACATTCACGACTTGTACCATAATGATCGTCTTTATGATCCTTATTACATAAATAACTATTACGTGTTTGTTACGCGTTACGTTCATTGTGAATCAAGCATAACATCCTGTATATTCTTCGCTAACTTCAAGCTACCGACATCAGTCATGCGGCCAAAATTTCAAGGTTGAAACAGTAGTTTTCACATCCTTCGAATATTTCGGGAGTAATCATAATCTAATTGAAGGCACGAGTGCCTGCAGGAAACTCTTATGGCTTCCCACAATTTGTAACGAATTCCTGGGAGCATAGTTTTCCTAGCGATGAAATTATCCCCTGAGAAGAGAATTTCAACCCGTATCCGTGGGCATCTGCGGAATTTATTTATTGTGGGGGTCTAATTTGAATGAATTATGGGGTGGTTTCATCTGAGAAGAAAGCGGATATAAGGGGCGAAAGATTCATTCTTTATGATCGCATAAAATGAAATAGCATTGGTGAAGAAAACGATTGAATTGATATTGTCAATGTATTTTCTCTACTTAGGTCATCAAAAGCTAGGCTCCTGTATGAGCGTCCTTCAAGCGGAAATCTTAGCTATTGAAAGATGTCTAGATATAAATCTAGAAAGAAACTATCAGAAGTGCGATATAGCCATACACTCAGATAGTCAAGCTGCTATTAAAGCACTGAGCTCACCGGCTCAAAGATGATCTGGGAGTACCCAAACAAACTCAATGAGGTAGGCAAGAAGATTAAGGTCTTTTTAATCTGAATTCCCGGAACCAAAGGAAACGAAGAGGCCAATACACTTGCCAAAGAGGGCTCACGAATGTCACTCATTGGCCCAGAACCCTTCTGTGCTATAGGTGAATTACCTATAAGAAGGAGTTTCTATAGGAGGAGGAAGCCGAGAGGGAAAAACTCTGGCGGAATCTGCCAGGGATCATTCCACTAAGTTCCTTCAGAACTTTGAAACAGCAGATCCAAAAGATATCTGGTGAGAAACAATTACACCTCCTCACTGGCTTTCTCACAGGACACTGTCGCCTAAGGAAGCACCTGTTGAGGATGGTATTATCCGACACTGACGAGTGTAGGTTCTGTGGTGAAGAGGAAGAAACCCTATTCACCTAGTCACGGAATGTATTGGCATTGAGGGCCTAAGGAGAGAATGCCTTGGGCGAGAAACTTGTAAGAGTGAGTAGCTAGCCTCGTTGAAGCCTTCATTGGATTTCATCAGATCTTTGGAACTGGAAGACGAGCTATGAAGTGGTGGTCAGAACAGCTCTGTATAGGACCTTGGGGTCGCAGTGAACTGTAAGCCCTTTTTGAACTATAACTATAAGTATAGGTCATCAAAAAGTTTCACTGTGTGTTGCCAATTTATGTGGATAAGCCAGAGGAGTTTGAAATGTAATATATGTATGCAAAAGTTCAGAAAAATGTTCAGGAGGTAGGATGTGGAAATAAGTCCCGTGAACCAAATATTAGGTATCTAAGGTATCAGTTATCAATTCATACTTGTGAAAGACTTGATAAGATTTGTTAGTTAGAGTAGGTACTTCAGACGTATAATGAGTAGATTTTACAATAGTCGTGGATAATAGATCTATATTGGAGTCTTGATGATTATAATCATACATGTCTACTCGTTGACACGTTTTTGGGAATAGAAGTCACTGGGAAATCTTATACAATGCTTTGTAGTATAATGAAGAATCTACTAATATTTAGGAAAATTGTCCATAGAAACAGAAGACAAATCTGATCGAGCAATCACTAAATGTTTACGCTGACGTTTTCATCTCTTTATTCTTGTAGCAATCTTTGGAAACGTTTTTATATTTTCCCCTGCTTATAATATTTATAATTAATATAATATAATAATATAATAATTAATATAATTTATATGTCCATCAAATTATATAACAGAGTTCCATCTCATTTCAAAGTAATGTCTTTAAATATTTTCAAAAATGCTGTAAGAAGTATTTTAATGAAGGGTGCATTTTACGACATCGATGAGTTTTTAAATTGTGATCTGAACCAATACCTGTGAGAGATTTTGTTTTTGCTCAGTTTGTCTTTGTTTTTAGTGTATATATTCATTCATTGAATAGTTTCATGTGTGAATATGTTATATGTGTAAATTTGTATTATTATCATTATTTTTATATTGTATTTACTCCATATTTTATATGTGTTATTTATAAATGTATATATGAGGATATACTCTATATTTATATTGACGAGTGCAAACAATGTTTTTTAATTGTAAGGCATGAATAAAGATTACTATTACTATTACTATTACTATTACTATTACTAATATGGAAAAAAATGTTGTATTGATTGATACGAGAGAAAATTCTGTGGACCTCAACTCAAAAAATATATACCAGCTAAATACTTTGATTACTTTGGGCTTTTTGGGTGCGTGGCAGTTATTATGTAATTTTTCCCTCTACGAAATTACCATAGTGCGGCATTGGAATATTGAAATAATTGACATCTTTCTGACTCGATCTCAGCATGTGCCAACTACCTCCCAAGTTTAAGTAATATCCGTCAATAAGTTTGGATTTTATGATGGTCTAAGTATTTCCAAGTTGGAAAATCAACCTGCAGCTTTTCGAAGAAATACAGAAATTAATTTTTCATAGTCAATCAGTACTCATCTACTCCAACTCTATCTCTGGTAAGAGTATGTACAGTTTTTCCCCAGCACCCTGTATAATTCTATCAGTTACAACTATTACACTTCTTCGCTCAAAAACAGTTTTCCCTCGACAAAATGTATAAACTCAAGTTCATAATAACAAAAGCAGGGATTATATTGTATGAATTTTATGAGGAAAATTTCTTTTTACCTACTTCATTATAGTTCAAATATCATTCTATGAATTCTCTTGTTCGCCATCTCCTCTTGGTAGGTAATTATTCTCATCACTTTCATATCAACATTTCATAGCCGGCGAATTTATAATGAAGCTTCATCTCCCTTCATTCTAGTAGCCTAGGGTATTTTCTTAAAAAATTCATAAGCATCTCCGCGTCTAATAAGAAGTACCAACCTCGGGCTTAGGAAATCACAATAAATTGGTAGCAATCTCATTTTGATACTAACTTGAGTTGTTTTGCACCCTAGGGTGAAAGAGGGGTTGTGGTTTAGATACGTAATGGACAGTGGCGGCTCGAGAGATTTCAATCAGTGGAGGCCCGAGACCACGCAACCAACAAAATAATTTATTTCGAATCATATTTCCTATCAGCATTTATCATAACATTTAACGCAGACGAACGATTATGAGCAGAATTAATAATAAACTCGACATTGCTGATCGAGGTGTCTTAATTACTTGAGCTATGAAAATTTCATCATCGTAATAAGACATTTTACTGAATTTATTATTCAAAATGAAATCTACAGGATCTTGCGTCTCTTTAAGTTCACTACTTGTATTATAATTCTCACTTTTTGTTTCCATTTTTCTTGGTAGAATATTAAAATCTAACCTACAAACTTTTCAGAAATATGCCACAAAACTACAAACCGCACGCTGAGAGGAATAATACTCAAAGAACATCTGATATCCATCGCCGGGGTTGATTCGAACCGATCGGACTTTCAGTTTCGGCTAAGGTCGTTCGCCTAGAAGCGAAAATAATGCCGTGGAGCCGGGCCTCCGCCATGTGATCTACAGCTTGAATTTTGAGTATTTCCCGCACCGTTCATTTGATGAAGTTTGAAATGTTACATTCTAACTAATCTCGACTCGTGGTGGCTGCTATCTATCACGCTGTATAGTGTGTTGCGGATAATGTATGAATGTTTTAGATCGCTAAGTAACAAACATATGTTTATTACTTTGAGATTTGGATAGTAGATAGAATAATGAAAATAATACAGATATAGAAATGTGATTTTTTTCAACTTTAATTCAAAATTGAATAAAATGCAGTGATATTAGGGAAGGCCCCGCCTCCTCTGCCTCTTCTGAGCAGCCGCCACTGGTAATGGAAAAAGGGTAGCACAAGTCACTCTAATAAAGAAGAGTGGAGAGCTAGACAGAACGGGACTCGGGATTCCCAGTGAGATAAAAGGGAAATGGAAGGCCAAGTGATATAAATATATAGGAATTAACATAACAAAATCATTTTTCATTCGTTAACTAACTCTGGAGAACAAGAGAAGCAGTGGATATTTTTTTCAATTAGAGTTTGTCCTGCTTGAAGGAGGAAATGACAATCTCATACTAACGTTTTTTTTTTCAATTTGTTTGAAGAGTTCACCGTTGATTAGATTTTGCAAATGAAACAACCTTCACAAGAGATTGGGTCGTTTACATTGGGATACTTTACAAGCTACTACTGAGCGAATTTAGTAGCTGATTGTAAATTCGCTCAGTTTAATCGTGTTCATAAGCCAACAATCTGATTGTGAAAAAGCTGCGACTAAAGTTGGAAGCTGGGCTACTTTATACGCTAAATCGCTGTCGTTTTAGCTTGTTGGCATGTAAACAAGCCGTGTGTAATCACAGTTGTTACTAAACAATCTGTGAGTTCTCATCTATTCGGGGTTTCCTGGTTCTTAAATTTGAAAACGTATTTGATATTTATCTTAGATCCTTGAGAACGATACAAACATAAACCACACGTGGATCGCTAGGCTGTTGGCTACTCAGCGAGTAGACAGTTACACAAATCATCACAATCTCACAAGCTAATTCACTCGCTTCTGAATTCGCTCAGTAGCAGCTTGTATAGTACGTTCACGAATGTTTGAGCCGTCGGTTGGCCATAGAAATTTGGCATATTCCACTGTGTATATTAAGATTTTAGGTTTTGTTGTTTATTTTTTCTGTCAGATTGATACGCAATGTTGTCAATATTGCATATAGTTCTTTGATAACTCGCAAGCTCGTCGGACGAGGCTCGGTACATTCGGCAACGTTGACTTTATTTTACGTTATGACAGCAAATACTGCCAACTTCAGATAATAAACAAATGCCTAATATGAGCTCAAACTTTCGTGAACGGTCTATAAAGAGTCTCAATGTAATCAACCCATAACATCAACCTCCATCTCAATGATATGATGAGTTTCGGATAAAATGACATTTTTGGAAAATAATCATCTGAAACCTCTGTCCAGTTGGTCGGAAATCTTCGGGATGACATGACCCGAATTAAAATGCGCATTGATTTATTGAACTCTGCGGCTCGCAAAGTAGGTGGATGAAACCGATTCCATTAATATTTTAATTTTTTGCTAACGAAAATTGCTCCGGTCACCATATTTAATTTCCCTTGAGCTTTGATGCAGCATGGTAGGTTGGTTTGCAACCCTACGAGATCGAATAATTTGAAATTGACTTGATTTATAACAACGATTCCGTGGCTAACGTGTGCTGAAGCCAACGAACCATACAGGGTTTCGTAATTAGGTTGATCGAGCAAACATAAACAAAAAACTTTAGTAGGTTTTTCGGGAATATATACATAACTGTTCCAAAATACGACCAGAGGGTTCAAATTACCTGCATTATTATTGAATAACCTTCGAATCACAAATGATTTCCAATATAATGATAGCTTTTTAATTATTATTTACAATTCACAACTGATTGTGACAGTGAAGAATGCTAAAAATCAGCAAAAGAAATTCTTTTTTGTTAAGAAAAAATCAGCGTTCGAAATATCGACTGTATTACTGCTCTTTGTTCCAGTTATCTCTGCGGAAACGGCCTGAATAAGTTTTGTATTTTCAAAACAAAATTGCTCTCAAGGTTGTTCTCACTGATGAATAATCTAGATACCGATTGAAATATAATCTGGGAGGATTCTGCATTTCTGAAAAACCTTTTAGGTTTTCACTCCAGTCTCTGAAACAGAAATAATTGAAAAAAATTTAATTAAGATGAAGTACTCCTGCGAAAATCTTTGCACTTATTTGTCAGGCGCAAATTGGTTTTGAAAAAAATGTTGAATAACAGTAAAATCAAAAAAGGAAATAAATAAAAACAAGATATTGTAACGTTTCTGTGTCTATATCAGACACCTTGTTCAGAAAAACTTGTAAAATCTTCGGAATTGTGTGTTTTTCCATTTGCAGTCTAATAAACATTCAAAGTTGTCACACATAAAGATGTTGATTTATTTTATTTTGAAATTTCCTGATGTCATTTATTTCTTCAATAACTCCATCCAAATACGATCTATTCCAACAGAACAATTGGTAAATTATCTACTTCATCTAACATGTGGATTTCTTGAATTTCCTTTCATAATGATCAGGTTCCGTCATTAGGATCTTTGTGTTGTTCAAGTTCATCATATGATCTACGCTATTTGAACATACATCATCAGCGATTTGTGATCTTTTAATATCCCTATTTTTATGTTGTTCTTATGTTTTCTTATCTCTAAACATCTTGATGTCTCTCCTGTATAATATTTCCACATATATAAGGAATATTGTAAACACAATTTTTGATTTTTGTGTCTCATTAATGGTATCGTTCTGGTTAGAATGGATCTCAAATAATTTTGTGTTTTGAAAACAGTTCTCATGTTTAATTTGGTACCAATTCTACTGATTTTTTCCTAAGGCCAGGATATACAGGGTCTCTATAAATGATTGTAATAGCGCAGTTGGATTTGGATTATTCTCATTTTGCTGCTTCCTATGCAAACCACAGAATGCTATGCTCTGATTTGTTAGAGATTGGTATTCTGAATTGGCAAAGTGATCCAAAGCCAACTGCGCTTTTACAATCATTTATAAAGACCCTGTATGATGTTCAACAAATTTGGTGTTCTTGACGGTTTTCTGTTGGTATCTGATCATCATTAGAATTTTGATTAGATATTTTTGTTCTAAGTTTGAATGTCAATTAGACTGCAAATGAAATAACGCATAATTCTGAAGATTTTACAAGTTTGTCTGAACAAGGTGTCTGATATAGACACCGAAACGTTACATTGTTCTTTTCATTTATTTCCTTTTTTAGTTGGCAACAATTTTTTCAGGATCAATTTGCTCCTGACAAATAAATGCAAAAATTTTCGCAGGAGCACTTCATTTTAATTAATTTTTTTAATTATATCTGTTTCAGAGACTTGAAGTGAAAACCAAAAAAGTTTTTTGGAATGAAAAATCTAGACTCGGTTACTTCACTTAGTCAAACTTTAGGTAGTAGGTAGTCAATTACAAAGCTTGAAGGCTCACCCTGTACATTTTTAAATCCGATTAATATATAATTAAATAAATATTAACACCGTTTTGCTGTTTTCAAAATGTAAATACTTCCCGTGGTCACCCTGTACTATGCATGGTGGGAGGAAACAATGATATAAAGCAAAGGTGTCACATAAGTACGATACTACTGTTGTGAGGTTATGTTCCCAACAGGAAAGAACTGACCTTGTACAACCCGAAATCCCCCATGTCATTCTTCCCGATGAAAATTCACCTCTCCATCTCATCCAGAAACTCCATCGCGAAAGGAACGCAACTATTTCTGCTGTCGCAAACATGAGCGATTACGCTTGTCTCCTATTGTTCCTTATATTCTTCAAACGGATTTTTATTGTTTCCCGTGATTTATGTCGACAGCTCTGGTTTCAGGTTTTCCTTGTCATTATTGGTCGTTCATTCGAGGGCGAGTTATGGGACGATCAGGAATTTCGACCGGATTCTTTTCCAGAATCCGCTTCTCAAGACGTATGGTTCAATTGTTCCGGTGAAATTTGATATATGTGGCTAGCAGAAACCTAATCATATTTTATGTGTTTATGTTGGACCACTGAATCACTGCCGGGATATATGGCAAGTGCAAAATATTATTTTTGGATTTATTGATGTTTGGAACTGATGATGACTTATGGAGCTTGAGTGGGAGTTTCAGTTTGAGAGGCTGAAATTGATAACTGCGACTTTATTTCTGAGGACAGTTCCATTCGAATAGAATATCATTTGGACTTGGAAAAAGCTCTTAAATTCAAATCTATGAAAAGATTGCATAGAGTAGTTTATTATTTTGTGATAGTTCATTGAATAAATCATTATTATTGCTGAAGGTTATAAGTCGATTATTTCCTCATTATATGTAATTGTGAATTCATCTTTTCTTTTCGAATCGTAAACCTTTCCTGAAAATTTCGAGTTCCGAAGTGGTTTCTTTCGGTTGTCGTGTTTACAGTCTGTCGTGATATCTAATAAAGCTTTCTCGCACCATCAATATGGAAACATAAACTCAATTGGAAAAATCTGGTGGCTTTCATGCTTTTGAATTGGAAAATTATATATTTAAATTCACTACCCCGCTCACCAAAGACAAATATAACTGTCAGTGCGAAAGTGATATTTTTTTTGATTGAATAGTAGAAAAAAAATTGCAGCTCACAATTGTAAATTCTTTCAATTCCGAAAAAATTCTCGATATACCTACTTCATTTTTAGAATGATAAAATATAAGATTTTTTTATGTGACAACATTGAAAGTAGTGTTTGATATATAATTATTTTCATTGGGATTATTCGAATTATATTTATGCAGGGTGTCTGTAAACAAATGTTAGGGACTTAGGGGGGGTGTTTCCTCGATGAAAATAAGCAGGGGTAGTGCAAATAATTTTTTTTCGAAATCGACCTCCCTTCCAAGATACACTCTTAGAAAGGCGATGACGAGTTGTCAGTTCTCATTTTTTTATGATGAAATGGAACGAACAGTGAACATAACTGGTTTGAAAGTTTTTGTTTTTTCTGAAAAAAGTATCGACTGTATCGAAATTTTCCAAGAGACTTTTTTCCAGAATTGAATGGAAAACCATAGGAGAATTTTATTTTTCGAAAATCTATCTCACGAAACCATTTTTGAACGAAAATCATAGGAGGTTGTTATTTTCAAATAGTAAAGTTATGAGATCTAAAAAAATTGTGTGAGTAACAGCTACTCAGTGCTTCATATCATGTATAGCTAGCTTTATGACCCAATGTTTTTAAGAAGCTGTAAGAAAATTAAAAACTGTCAACTCGTCATCGCCTTCCAAAGGCTGTATCTTGAAAGGCAGGTGGATTTAAAAAAAAATATATGAAATACCCCGGCTTTTTTCATCGAGTAATCATCTCATAAAATTCTTCTCATTTGCTAACAGACACCCTGTATGTATTATAACATCTATCCTATAAATTTATGAGTTCTTGACTTTTCATGGATTTCAAGACAGGAATTCATTAATTTTCGGAAACGATAACAACTTTTTGAAGTGATTGAAAGAAACGAGAATTTCTTGATATAAATCTGAATGAGTGGCGCGCGCCTATTCAGAATGAAACTATTTTGGTGAGTCTAAAACTATAGCTGCTAGTGAGAAACGAAATGAAAATGGAATTTTTTTCTTGAAATCATCGAAAACTTTAAACCTAAACTCATTACATCCACAATAAGCAAAATTACAGAAGAATAACTGCATTTTTCTGGTAATTCCAACAACCAGTGTGATATACATTTCCTATTCTCTTATTCCGCCTAGATGAAATAGAAATCTACCGCACGTTGAATATGATACTAATTGTGCAAGAGCTGCACAGAAATGAGTGCATTTTTCGAATGAGCTGAAATAGGATCGATATATTACCCAAGATATAACATGATATATCCCATATTTCGAATCGAAATTTCCTTTAAAAGCCGCAAGAACTTACCGTTTGTTATCAGTGTGTTGATTGCATTGGACATTACAAGATGGTTATCAAGGTATGTTGATTATTCATAATTCAGAATCAGAAATATTCTAGTTTCCACTGTTTCTAAGTCTACTGCCATTATTAGGAAAAAAGCGATAGTTTGGAATAAGCTGTCATAATTTACAGAAACGTCCAACAGAAAATTTTCTGTTTGTTATCATCTATTGATATCAGAAAAACCCTTCATGTTACGCTTTTATTTAAAACTTTAACCAGCTCGAATTTAAATGAGATATATTATGACTGAGATGTTCTGCTCAAAATCTCACTCTAACCAGCTTTTTCTTTTCACGGTTTTTCATTTTATACAATAATCCGGTCAGAATTGGGTCACGCATTTTCATCTGAGAGATCAATACAATAGTTTGTGAACATTCGTGGCTAGAAATTAGAACATTTCCAATTTGATAGTGCTCTTTCGAAGACTTGAAATATTCAGGGTGAGTTCGGTTCCCAAATGGCTCGGTTGAGTTTGTTTACCAGCCAAACTGTACAGGGTGTTCCATAAAATATAGCCATTTAAAATTTTTGTTCCTCAATATCTCTGAAAAAACGAAAACCATCGAAATAAAATGTTGCCGCTCATAATAAGCTTCATGAAAAATTTTGTGACCATAGAGTAAATATAGAAAATTCAATAGAAATATTGAAAAGAAGAAACTCCAAATTCCCAAAAAAAATATTCGATTCGCATGGAATTTATTTTATAAATAAAGATTATTACACTGAATATTCATGCAGATTTTCAACATGACCGCATCATCAGAACCATAGAATTTAATTTCTGTAATTATTTTTTTCTACATATTCAATTTTTTGAATAATTTCCAGAATATAATTCCGATTGTGCTGAGGTTCTGCATTTATATATTTGGTATCAATCTCAAATCCCATATGAAATCTTGAGGTAATAGTCTTATTGCTCCACCAAAGAACGAGCGTTCAAAAGCTTTTACTCATGGCTTTCCTCAAATTTTTACGTAATAAAAGGCTTCCATTCCTTTTTCAAAACAAAATTTGTGGAATCAGTTGAAATTTGTTCAGGACTAAACTTATCTTCACTATCTGAATCTTCTACTCGTGTGTAGGTATATTTCATTTTGAGTATAATTTTCATCTGATCTGATACGTTTTGAGGTTAAATAGTCAAAACTGACGCTTATAAATTTAAATGCTGGTGTTCTCGAAAGTAAAATGATAAATGATGATGAAACTCCCATTACTGGGAATCCTTCACAGCTAGTTGAAGCAGTGAATACTGCCTCTCTAGAATTTTTGCCAAAAAAATAAGAGAAACGTAAAAGCATGCGTGTAAATCTTCACCTTTCCTTCTGAATAGACTTCTGATTCCTCACTTGGTGATTTGGTGATGATAATTTTGAAATATCGTATCCTTGCTGAAAGTTTGATTAGTGAGAATGAATTCAATCGATCTGTTAGTTTGTTTATAATGTGCCCGTGCTGAATTTATTGAATTCAATTTTTCAATTCATTTCAAGAATGGAACTCTCATTCCTTGACGACGAGCTAGAGATATGTTGAAACATCAACGTATCTATCTATTTCCCGACTCAGCTATTTCTGTTTCATTTAACCCTTTCCGAATCAGATATTCCAAATAATGTCCCAAAATTGAAGATTTAAATCGCTCGCCGATATTCCCTAGTCACGTCGTTCATCAGATTCTGTAAGGTCACATTCTACAAAATTCACCGCAACATGGGACCCTCCAACCAGCTGACGTCGTCAATGGTTCACCTTTCGCCATCTTCTCTTCTGGCTTGTTCCAGAGGTGAATTACCGAATTGATTCCTGTTATAGTCAGCCTTCGTGCCTCTGGCTTTAGGGAAGTCAGGAGAAAAATGGGGGGGTTATTTCAGTGAAAGTTCGGGTGTTGTTCATCAAAGAAGGAATGAAAATCGATAAACTGTTTGTGGCTTGACAGCTTCTGGTAATGTTGAGAGAGAATAAGTTTCGGGATTCGGCTTATTTTTTATCGTTGTCTGTGACATGTAATCATTTCTCAGTCAAAATATATTCAATGAAGTTTTCGAAAATAATGTGCTGTAAATATACGAATACTTTTTCCTGATAATCGCTAGGAAATTTTGACATTCCTCATAAAATTTCTTAAAAAAAAGTTAATTAGGTACTTGAGTATTATGAATGTTCGCAATTTTTACTTTATTTCTTCGGAAATACTTCTAATGATTAAAATAATATTTTACAGAAGAATAAAAAACATTGAATGAAATTGAGGATTCAACTCATCCTCATTTCCTCAAAAAGTTTATATGTCCGATTGAGAGTTAAAAATTTAAGAAAAGCTCTTAGCAGGAGCTTTTGAGCACTCGTTCATTAGTGGGACAATGAGACTTAACTCAAAATTTAATATGGGACTTGAGATTGATACCTCATATATAAATGCAGAATCTCAGCACAATCGGCATTGTATTCTGGAAATTATTCCGAAAATGAAATGGGTATTTGAAAAATAATAATTGGAAAAATTTAATGTTATGGTTCTGATGATGCTATCCACTTGAAATTTTGCAGGATCAATCAGTATATCAGTTTTCATTCACAAAATGAGTTTTACCTGGATCGAATATTCTGTTATAAACATAAAAAGATTCTTTCTTCAATATTTCATCTGAATTTTCACACAAATTTTTGAATGAACATTCAGTATATCGATCTCCATTTACAAAATAAATTTATATCGAATCGAATATCTTTTTATGGAAATATGAATTTTCTTCTTTTCAATATTTCAATTTGATTCTCTATGGTTCTGCTCACACTATGGCCACTAACTTTTGCATGAGGCTTCTCATGAGCATCTTGCATTTGGCCGTAACATTTCTATTCGATTGGTTTCATTTTTCTGAGATATTGAGGAACAAAAATTTTGAATGGCCATATTTTATGGAACACTCTGTACGATTTGGCTGGTTAACAAACTTCACCGAGCCATTTGGGACCCGAACTGATTGTGCTAACGGACGGCCCCACGGACAGAATTGAATTTGATCACGAATTAGTCATCAGGGAGTTTAACCCCATGAATTGAGACCATTTTCGGATCAAAATTCGAAAATTACACACACTTGGGCCAAAACGATATAGCACTCTTTTGAGTAGAACGAGCGCTCAAAAAGTAGGATCCTCTGTTATGGAAAAAAAATTTTGTAGCTTGTTCATTGACTATCAGATAACTCATATAGTTAACAGAAAAAGCGCTGTTAATATTACAAACTTGTCCAAGCGTTCACTTTTCGAACAGTGAGTGGGTGTTTTCATTCGTTTTTCAATGATTATTCATTCCATTGTGCACCTATACACAAAAATGTTGTTTCTCTGGGACCCTATAAACTCGGACATCACGAAGAGTCCGCGAAGGATATCTTGACAGGTTTACCGTTGTTAAAACCGCAACCCGTCCTCTGAATAGAATAGATGAAGAAGGACAAACATTTAATGAAAATACCCCCTTCAACTTTCACCGACACAAATTACGACAGGAACGAACTACAATTCTGTATTGTCATATGTTGATTAATAGGACACAACTCCGGAGTATATTTCATTTGGAATTATCAAAACAATGGGTTTTCAATGTCAAATTTAAGGACCCCAGGAGTCCGTGTAGTAGTTGAGGGAGATTAAGGTGAATTGAATTTGAATTCACGTGTTAACTCGATTATTATTATGGTAAACTAGATTATGTTGAAGGAAAGAAGCATTTGCAGATGTTGATACATCTACAGTGACATGAAAACATTGAATTGTAGATTGTTAAGGGGTTTATATTCCACTTACCTCAAGTTTCCTGTTGTAATCGCTCACATCTATCATTGATATTATATAATGTTATTTATTTGTGAGCCATTATGAATAAATGGTTATCAACCTATCGTGCCCTCCATCAGAACTGTTTTCGCAACTTCTCTACAGCCCTCCTTCCAATTCTGGTGCCCTAATGATCTCCACTTTCAGAAAGGGCTTCAAGGAGGTTAAATCTCCTGTTCAAGACATACTCTCTCTGCTCGGGCTGACAAGGCTAAGTAAGGCATTCTGTAACCTAGTGAACAGGAGTTTCCTCATTTTCAAGGCGACATGTCCTGTTAAAAACCAGTGAGTAGGCGTCATTTTGGAAAATTAGGAGGGATAAATTTTCAGAAGATTCCTCCAGAATATTTCTTTTTTAATTTATTTCTTCTCCAAAAACTTTCTTTATCAGTGCATTTGCCTATGCCACAGAAGGGTTTCGGTTCCACCTTCTGGCTAGTTATTAGCCTTTCCGTTTTCTTAGGTTTCTGAGTGACCAGCAATAGCCTTGAATCGATGACATAGGAGTTATGAAAAATTACAAGAAAATTTATTTTTCGGAAATCTATCCAACGAAAACAATTTTGAACGATAATCATAAGGGTTATTTTCATCCCTAATAATAAAGTTAGGAGATCAAAAAATTTGTGTGAGTAGCATTTACTTAGTGCTTCATATTATCTATGTATAGTTTTATGCCCAGTGTTTTTAAAAAAATTAGAACTGTCAACTCGTCATCGCCTTCCAAAGGATTCCGAAAAATTTTTATATGAACTACCCCTGCTTATTTTCATCGACAAATCCTCTCCCAAAGTCCACGTTTTTGTTTTCAGACACCCTGTATTATCAGTAATGGAAAATCTAGGTGAAATTCACCCTAACCGTCTAAAAATGTAACAAAACCTCCAAGAGCTTTTCAGGGGTGGCACTCCGAAGAATAACCCACTCCCAGTTATTCAAAAATTGATTCATTCAATTATCCTCCATCTCTCCTCGAGTATCTCCATTGAAATTCCTCAGGGGATCGCAAAAGAAAATATATCAAATTTTTCATACACGGAAGGCTGCTTTCAATTGCCGACGTAACATTGCAATGCAATGCACCGGAAACCTAATCCCGTTTTTCTGGGTTCGGAATTGAGTAATACCGGTTTGAAAATTTCATGAGCTTCCTCATCTTTCGCCCGAGACGCGTGATCCCACCAAAAGCTTTTCCGTAATCTTTCATACTCATTTTCCGTCCGTGGGCGCACTCATGTACACGCATGAATATGAAACTGGCACCCTCTTCACTTTTCTGAAAGTTAATTCTTCATTTACGTATCAAGGGATGAAATTTATACGTGACTTGAGTTTCGGTTTATTAGAAAATGCGTGAGATACGGCTTACCGAAAAAATTGGGGGTTGAAAAAATTGACTTGGGTCAGGTTGCAGGTTACAGGTATAAACTTGCCAAGCCGCTTTTGGTTCATCGATATTATTTTTTGAATCCTCTGTTGAAACAGAGAAATATTGTGAAGGATCAAATATTGTTACTTCACATATATTCGATTTAAATTCAATAGATAACTAATTTTGAATATGGGTTGAAAAAAATTTTAAATGTCGAATTGATCAAGAATTAATGAATATTTTGTCTCATAATTGGTTATGCATAATCGACTGAACTTGGAAAAAAATTAGTGTTTCAAGTAATTTGATGCATTCTTCAGTTTTTGGATTAAATGCTGAAATAACTGAATCTGACAGCCACCAAATAAACTAACGAACTTGAAGAAAACAAAGATTTTTAAAAATCAAGGGAGCGATATCGTATGCGTTCAAAATTGCTTCATGGAATGTCTGAACAAGTTTCTCTTTCTTATGGGTCGATTACATTGGATACTTTACAAGCTGCAACTGAGCGTATGAGATCGTGATGATTACACACAAAACTGTCTATTCGCTGAATAGCCAACAATCTAGCAATACACGTGAGGTTTATTTGTGTATCGTTGTCAAGGATCTAAGATAAACGTCAAATACGTTTTCGAATTTGAGAACCAGGAACCACCGAGTACATGCAAACTCACAGATTGTTTAGTAGCAACTGTGATCACACACAGCTTGTTTATATGCCAACAAGCTAAAACGCTAGCGATTTAGCGTGTTAAGTAGCCCAGCTTTCAACTTAAGTCGCAGCTTTTTTACAATCAGATTGTTGGCTTGTGAGCACGATTACCTGAGCGAATTTACAATCAGCTACTAATTCGGTCAGTAGCAGTTTGTAAAGTATCTCAATGTAATCCACCCATAACCTCATAAATATATCATTTCACTCATCTCCGACATAACACAACAATTTCTTTTCCACAGGTTATTGTACTGTTGGCAACATCCTTCGCCATATGCTCTGGTGGCCAAATAAACTCCCAGCCTATTGGATACTACACCCAGCAGCATCATCCCATACCATCTCCTACGGTCATCAACAGTGTCCAAACAGTTCAAGTTCCTCAACCAGTACCAGTTCCAGTTCCTCAACCCATTCCTGTCCCACAACCCGTTCCAGTTCAAGTTCAGGTCGAATCAATTGATCCTTACCCACAATACAACTTTGCCTATTCAGTCAACGATTTCCAAACTGGAGATTCCAAAAGCCAACACGAGACTAGAAATGGAGATGTTGTAAGAGGTGAGTACGCATAATTGCTATTGTATCTCAGACACAAACCATAAGGAAAAACAAAAGACTATATTTGTCGAGTCAATGAATATCCATATTATGGCTCTGACTCAGCCATGTCAAAACAAGAAGCTACCCAATTGTCAGAGATACAAATATACATGAATCTTCAGTATATTTGTTGATAACTCATTTTATTTCTCTTTTTAATCATTGGAGACGTTAACTTCATCTGAATACTCGGGAGAGAATCAATACTTATGCAATGTTACATCGCATGATAATATCTTGATAATGTGTTGAATAACAGAATAAATCTCTGGAGAAATATTCCTGGACTTAGCCAAGAAAAGAGCTTCTGAGCTATCACTGGCTGAGCTTCTGCTGATGGTGGTACATACTGATAACAAGGTGCAAGCGGTACTAATATCATTTGCACCGTAAAGTCAGCAGATGAGATTTGCAGATTTTGTGAATCAGGAGTATGCAGAGCTGGCTAGCTGACTTCATATGGAAAAACGCCATTGACGATCTTCTTGGATTTTCCTGAACGAGTAGGGTAGATAACAAAAGTTCCTGGAAGGCTAATCTAGCCATAGCACCCCAGTTTTAATAATAATAATAACATGAAGAGTCGCCAATATGTTAGTCTTGCGACTCTTTTCTACTGGCTTCATGAGGAATACTAAAATCTGAAATTTTTGGTTCCTGTATGTGTTTATTGTATTGTATAATAACCATGAATCATACCATTATAATTTCAAATTTCTCATCAATATAACAGCTCTAAATTGATTCTTCTGGAACTCACAGACATGATTTGCAACTATATCTGGGCATGTTAATATCCTATCGATAATTCTGCCACTCTGAAATATCCTTTTGGATATAGACAAGAAAACTGCTCAATTCAATGATGCATTGATACAAACATTGAATTTTTTTTCCAGGGCAATACAGTGTAAGCGATCCTGATGGTACCAGAAGAACTGTTGACTATTCTGCTGATCCACAAAATGGTTTCAATGCAGTTGTCCAGAGAACACAGCTCAGCCAACATCCTCAACAGCAGCTACTCAGAACTTCACATTAATTTTGTCCCGAATGCAACTGAAAAACTCCAGCAACTTCTTTTGCTTATCCTTGCCTGTGAAAATTTTAGTTTCTTCTCGTTTCCTACTGCCTGTATATATTGAAATGTTTATAAGTAAAGTCTCGAAATAAAGTTATGTACCTACTATATTTCATATTTTTTCTTCAACTCGAGCCTCTTAGTTTTGATGTATGACTGTAGTCATTGGAAAACCATGTGCTGTTGATACAAGTTTGGAGCCAAAGAAACAAAAAAATGGTTAAAAATCTGAGGTTTAGAATCGCGAGAAGTGGCAAATAATTGTTTATCCACGACTATTGTGAAATCCGTCTATTGTACGTCTCTGTACTCGGCCTTAATAATACTCATTAATCACAAGGAAATAATGAGATTATGAATCACTGCTGTCAGATGCTTCATAGATTAAGCTTCGATATAATATTCTTTAAATTAGTATTACTTCAGTATCCCAAATTACTCCAACTAACAAATATGGCATACCTTGTCAATCGATGGCCAAATCTACTCTGATTATATCAATTGAAGCATTTTTATTACAAATATATAATAACGAGTTATCCAAAAATTTCTCATGTGTCAACTTGGCTTTTTCCACGCTTGTCATAGGAAGGTCTTGTCGCGGTAGCCAAAAGTTAAAATCTTCAAGAAATACAGTGTATATTCAGTAGTCATGGATAAAGTTTAGTATGCTACTCGCGTATAACGGCTGTTATTCACTCGTGAATAATAGCTATCATTATACGATCGTTGTATAATTCACAAGGTGAAGTTTAGGCTGCGAGCCGCAGGCGGGTGGCCTAAATCATCGAGTGAATAAGAGCCATTATACGCGAGTAGAATACTACCTATACTTTATCCATGACTATTGAGAATTTTTCTTCAAGTTTGTAACATTTGTCGGACCTAATATGTCCCTTCCACTACAAGTGTGGAAAAAGTGAAGTTGACATATGAGTAATTTTCTGATGAATTTGTAATTAAGGAAAAAATTTCCACTAAAATTCTTCAATTGCTGTGGCGATCTGTCAAAAATACACGCTTCGATTAGTTGAAAAGACAGGTGTGCAGTTTTCACGAAATCAATTGATTATGTTTAATTATTGTTCATATACATGTGAAGAAAATCAAGCTTGCAACAGTTTCTGACTGAAGCTTTTCTTTGATAATCTGCAATAATTGGCGACACACTGTTGCTTATACAGAGTGGCTGTAAACAAATGCGAAGGACTTAGGGAGATGATTCCTTAATGAAAATAAGCAGGGGTAGTTCATATAATTCATATAATTTTTTTTCGTAATCGATCTCCCTTCCAAGATACAACTTTTGTAAGGCGATGACGAGTAACAGTTTTTAATTTTTTAGGAGTCCTCAAAAACACTGAGTTATAAAACTAAATATAATATGATTCATTAAGTAGATGTTACTCACAAATTTTTTTTTACTACATAACTTTATTATTAGGGGTTGAAAATAACCCCTTATGATATTCCTTCAAAAATTGTTTTCGCGGGATAGATTTTCGAAAAATAATATTCTCTATGATTTTCCATTGAATTCTGGGGAAAAAAGTCTCTTGCAAAATTTCGATACAGTCTACTACTTTTCTCGGAAAAAATAAAAACTTACAAGCAGTTATGATCACTGTTTATTCCATTTCATCGTATGTTCCATAGAATGATCATTCTAAGATATAGTTTATGCTCAAAATTGGTTTTGTTAATTATGCTTATCAATCGAAAGAATGTTCTATTTGTGAAATTTAAATATTGCGGATGTAATTTTATACCGAAAATTAGTAATTAAACCTTTAGAAAGATTTATAGAACATCATCATAGTCATAATATCTTTGAATTTTCATTCTATGGAACATTTATACGATGGAATGGAATGAACAGTGATCATTACTGCTAGCAAGATTTTTTCTGAGAAAAGTATCGACTGTATCGAAATTTTTCTGGAGACTTTTTACTCCAAAATTTAATTCAAACCAAAGGAGAATTATATATTCGAAAATCTTTACCACGAAAACAATATTTGAACGAAAGTCATATGGGGTTGTTATTTTCAACCCCTAATAATAAAGTTATGAGATCTAAAAAAATGTGTGAGTAACATCTACTTAGTGCTTCATATTATGTATAGTTTTATGACTCAGTGTTTTTAAGAAGCCGTGAAAAAAATTGAAAACTGTCAACTCGTCATCGCCTTCCAAAGGCTGTATCTTGGAAGGGGGATCGATTTCGAAAAAAATTTATATGAAGAACCCCTGCTTATTTTCATCGAGGAATCATATCCAAAAGTCCCTCGCATTTGTTAACCGAGACCCTGTATATACTTCAAAATCCTCATTCATTAATTGAATCTCTGCCTTCATGATTTTTTCCCAACAGGACATGGAATGGCCAAAACAGAGATTCCTCTTTATTGCTCCAGAATATATTTATGAGATTAAGTCAGAGTCCCTAGATGCATGTGGCCGTATCTCATAGGAGCAAACCTCGTATTTCTACGGAAAGCTTTTCCGAAATGGCACGTCCTCTACTATGTATTTATTAATCAACTCAACTCCTTTGAAGAGAGATCTAGATTCCGGAACTTTTTATAATTCATACCCAGTACGTGCCGGCAATCCTTGTCATATACCGAAGCAGGAGTAATCTTCCTCGGTTCACCCTGGAGATATTTTATGGGACTTATATCTTAGAATTTATCGTCACTTTATTCGGAACTGATCACATAGGGAGCATTTTTTACGGCTTTATTTCAAAGGAAATTTTTTCCTGTAGGTTTGGTATCTCCACTTTCACCTTATCAGGAATGGGATGAACGTTTTTAGAATTTTTTCTATAATGTGTTTTTTGTTCTTCTTTGAGTTGTTTTTCAGTTTTTTTTCCAATTATATATTTAAACGTACCTACGGTTTCTGCATTGTAGGATTGAAAATAATATTGCTCATCCAATATATTTATATCTATCCACTCTACGTCTGTCTCCTCGGCAATAAAAATACCATTAATCACAAGTGAATGATGAATATTGACTCATTATTAACTGCTATCAGATGTCTCCATTTATTCAGTTACTCACTAGGAAGGAAGAATGCGCAGTTAACTATATGCACGTTAGCTGTAAAGTAAACGTGTGCATTCATATTTCCCACACACAGACACTTTTGCTTGTTGAGTGAGGATGTGCGACAAGCGTGAGATGACGTCGAAAAAAGATCTGATGTTAATGGCAGTGGCGTGTGTTGTTATTAAGGAAAAAATGTCCAATGTATAAATAGCGAACCCGACACTGTATTGCTGAAAATATGAAACGTGCACAGATCTATGCCCATACACGGTCCTTCTTGGTCATTCTTCCACACGCATTGAAACCTTCGTGCTTCCTTCTTAGTGAGTGGGCCCTTTAACTAACAAGTATGGGTGCAATACCTTTTCAATCGAGGGCCAAATCTAGTATAACAGGCTAGATGTTTTTTGTCATTTATAATGACATGGGATGAAATGAATTGAATGTCTTTGTCCAATGAAGTATAATAACACAATTTCATCTGGAATTTTCTTACCAAATACTACACAAGTTGAATTATCGCCGGAAATGTTTTCCTGCTCATGAATTTTCGAAAGATGAATAGATTTTCTTTTGCCTTCTATTTATGAATGAGGCAAAATTGTGGTTGCAAAAGATTGCAACCGACTATGTCGATTTGACTCTCAAGAGCCAAAAAGTAAGGATTCGATGACTCATATGCAAAACGAAATTAAATTTGCATCGTTAGAAATCGTCAACAATTTTCATGTTGTATCTCGCAGATATTGCAAACTGCATGTCAAGGTAAAATAGAAACAGCCAGCGTATATCAGAACGTGCTCAGTACGCAAAAACTCAAAAATGTCAAACCATGTTAGTTACCAGATTGCAACCCTGAATATGTCATATATCTTATCCTGAAATATTAAGGGCAACGCTCGAATTTTATATTGAGTCGCCACTGGAAAGGTTTGTTCATTTAAAGGACCTCTAGACTTGCTCTAGTTATATGTAATTTCAGATTCTTTAATCTAGGTTTCTTTCGAACGAAATGGTATTCTTATCCGTTATTTCTTCTGTCTCACCGAAAAAAGTTGATCAACCTTGGCCAAAAATATCCAATCTCTCAACCTTCCCTTGTCTAACCTTACCTAGGTCAAAGAAATAACCAATCTGATGTTATTAATCAAGTAAGTACACATGTAATATGCAAGGTCTCTCACCCTTCAGCGAACGCTATCTGAGATCTTGAAATGGCAATGTTCAGACTTGTGCGCTGTAAATGTTCAACAAGGGTTGTGAAACGAATTTATGATGTCTGGTTTTATCTCCTCAGGGTTGTGCGTGTCAAACAAAACGTGAGTTTGCAGTTTTACACGTTCTATGGAATTGCAGAAAATATTCCTGCATTTCATCCCCCTTGACAGGATGATACATTTTGGGGAGGAACATCCAGAAACAGTAGTTAGGAGAAGTTCCATCAGAAGGAGTAAATAAAATTAATGATAAATAAGGACAGGGTCAGCAACAGTCCATGGTACTCGTATTTTGAGTGCAATTCCGAAGTTGACAGATGGAAGTCAGTAATGGGTCGATAACATTGAGATACTTTACAAGCTGCTACTGAGCGAATTTAGAAGCGAGTGAATTAGCTTGTGATGATTACACAAAACTTTCTACTCGCAGAGTATCCAAAAATCTAGCGATCCACGTGAGGTTTACGTTCGTGAAGGATCTATGATGAATGTCAAATACGTTTTCAAATTTAAATCATCGATAACATTGAGATACTTTACAAGCTGCTACTGAGCGAATTTAGAAGCGAGTGAATTAGCTTGTGAGATTGTGATGATTACACACAAAACTGTGTACTCGCTCATCGCTGAGTAGCCAACAATCTAATGATCCACGTGAGGTTCATGTTCGTATGGTTGTCAAGGATCTATGATGAATGTCAATACGTTTTCAAATTTAAATCATCGATAACATTGAGATACTTTACAAGCTGCTACTGAGCGAATTAAGCAGCGAGTGAATTAGCTTGTGAGATTGTGATGAATACACACAAACTGTCTACTGGCTGAGTAGCCGAAAATCTTGCGATCCTCGTGAGGTTTATGTTTGTCTCGTTGTCAAGGAACTAAGATAAATGTCAATACGTTTTCAAATTTAAATCATCGATAACATTGAGATACTTTACAAGCTGCTACTGAGCGAATTAAGCAGCGAGTGAATTAGCTTGTGAGATTGTGATGAATACACACAAAACTGTCTACTGGCTGAGTAGCCGAAAATCTTGCGATCCTCGTGAGGTTTATGTTTGTCTCGTTGTCAAGGAACTAAGATAAATGTCAAATACGTTTTCAAATTTAAGAACCAGGAAACAACGAGTGAATGAGAAATCACAGATTGTTTAGTATAGCAACTGTGACAATACACGGCTTGTTTACATGCTAACAAGCCAAAACGCCAGCGATTTAGCTTGTGAAGTAGCCCAGCTTTCAACTTTAGTCGCAGCTTTTTTAAAATCAGATTGTTGGCTTGTAAACACGATAACACTGAGCGAACTTACAATCAGCTAGGTACTAAATTCGCTCAGTTGCAGCTTGTAAAGTATCTCAATGTAATCGACACATAAACGTGGAACATAACACGGTAGAACAACGTGTACCTACTGGTTGTCACAAATTATTATCAAAATAGTAAAAGTTTAATTGTAACTATTCATGTTCGGTCGAAATAATGTGAGTAATTCATCTACTGAAAATAATTATCAAAAAAATTCGAAAGTGGTTTGACTAGCAGCCTGCTGATTTTGCAAACAAAATCAATTTCAGCCATGAGGTCCATTTCCTCCTCAATGGCTTGGTTGATTTGCAGAACTGTCGCATTTGAGGCTTGAAAAATCCAATTTGGGAATAACTAAACCATTTTTTTCTGAAACTAAGAAAGTAATATCGATTGAAATATAATCTAAGAGGATTCTGAATTAGAACAGAATAATTATTTTTTTCTAGATGTTCTAATAAGGAAATTTATAGATCATTGCGAAACAAGTGTATTTCGAGAAAAACTCACACTAATAGATATCTGAATTTTCATTCTAATCATCAATTGAATGTAAAAACAGGTTTTATGAAAACACTTTATGATACGGCCTTTTTGATTTCATCTACACCTGAAATTAGAAATAATGAAATTACTTTCATCATAGAGTTTCTACTAGATAATCAATACCCACCAAATTTTATAGAAAGAACAATTTCAAAGTTAGAACGAAAAATATCTAATCAAAATTCTAATGATGATCAGGTACAAACAGAAAACCGTCAAGAACAACCAAATTTGTTGAAGGTCATTCCTTATGTTCCTGGCCGAAGAATTGGTTCCGAATTCAACATAAGAATTGTTCTCAAAACACAAAATGATTTGAAAACCATTCTGACCAGAACGAAACCAATGACAGAGACACAAAAATCAAAAACTGCGTTTACAATATTCCCTGTATATGGGGGAAATCTTATACAGGAGAGACATCAAGACCTTTAAAGATAAGAACACGGGAACATAAGAGCAACATCAAAAATAGAGACATTACAAGTCCACAAATCGTTGATTATTTGTGTTCAAAAAGCGAAGATCATATGATGAACTGGAACAACCCAAAGATCCTAATGACGGAACCTGATGATTATAAAAGGAAAATTAAGGAATCCACATGTATTTCGATAGATGAAGTAAATAATTTGACCAATAGTTCTGTTGGAATAGTTTGTTTTTGGTTTGATTAATTGAAGAAGGGAATGACATCAGGAAATTTCAAAATCAAATAAATCAACATCTCTATGTGCTGACAACTTCAAATGTCAATTAGACTGCAAACGATAAAACACACAATTCCCAAGATTTTTCAAGTTTGTCTGAAGAAGGTGTCTGATATAGACACCGAAACTTTACATCATCCTCTTCATTTATTTCCTTTTTCAGTTCCACTGTAAAGCAACAATTTTTTCAAAACAAATTTGCTCTTGTCAAATTAGTGCAAAGATTTTAAAGGATCAATTCATCTTAATTATTACTAATGTTTCAGAGACTGGGAGTGAAATACTAAAAAGTTTTTTATATAAGAAGGTAATACTTTCAACAGTGCGTTTCTCAATCCATGTCACTTAATTAAACCATTCAAACTTCCTATGAATTTCCATAAAACTTATCGCGATCTTCCATCGAAGTTTTTTAACCAAGTTTTTCATCCGAATAGCTGGTAAATTCTTGTTTTGACACAGAAATATTCGTTTTTCCATACGCACGACGTTGATGTAACACAACAATATCCGAGCCCACCTATGGGCCACGCATTCAACTCTATTCAATGGCCTCCCTTCCTTTATTTCCGTTTATATCGCCCTGGGGAAATGTTTTCCAACGTAAGGAGGATTCTTTCTTTCCTGCCTAAAGTTTCTGTACGTGGGGGTAACAATGCTTGTATATCTCTATTGATCGATTAATCTCGTAGTTCTTCGGATATCTAGTTGAGGTGCACGTGTACGAAATGGAAGAATATGAATACCAAATTTTCTATTATTCGTGTTTGTGAAAGGGGAGGATAGCAGTTGTTCGACGAATGTACTTTTTGTTGTTGATGTATTCTGCTGAAATTCACATTGGAAAAATTTCCTGGAATTATGTTATCCTCATAACCATTATGAGCGTTATTTTATATGGAATATTTCTCGGAAATTTCTGTTCTGTTTCCTAATGAGAAGGATTAACTGAAATATTTTGTAACATGTTATATCAAATAGAAGGCGCTCAACCGCCAGAACTCGACTAAATCATTTCATAGAAATAAAACTCTTGAATGAATACAAAATTTTCACTACGCAGAAAGTAGGAGGTATATAGAGATTCTTCTTTTCAATATTCCAATTGATTTTTCTATGATGCGATTCTCTTGAAATTCTGCATGAAGATTCAGTATATATCAATCTTCATTCACGAAATAAATCTTACTCGAATCGGATATTTTGTGATGGAAACATTAGGTTTCTACTTTTCAATATTCCAATTGAATTTTCTATGGTTCTGTTAACACTGTGGCCACAAATTTTTGCATGAGGCTTATTATGAGCTTCCTGCATGTGGCCGCAAATTCCATTTCAATTGGTTTCGTTTTGTCTCAGATATTAAGGAAAAAAAATTTGGAATGGCCATATTCAATGGAACAACCCTATACGATATGGCTGTTTAACGAACTCAACCAGGGCATTTGGGAATCGAACTCACCCTGAAACTCTCAAGTCTCTAGGACAATCTCTTAGAAAATTATCGTCCTAACGGACGGCCCCACCGACAGAATTCAATTTGACCACGGATTCGTCATCAGGGAGTCAAACCCCATTGTTTGATATCGATTGAAATATATTCTGGGACAATTCTGCATTTCTAAAGAACTTTATAATCAAAATGATTTGAGATCTATTTTAACCAGAACGAAACCAATAAATGAGACACAAAAATCAAAAGATAATGTTTACAATATTCCCTGTATATTTGGAATATCTTATACAGGAGAGACATCAAGAACTTTAGAGATAAGAAAACGGGAATACAAGAACAAAATCAGAGATATAGATATTACAAAATCACAAATCGCTGATTAAATAATAAAAAGAAGATAAAAAACACTTGACAAAGTTTCACAATTTTTATTAAAATATTTTGTTGACACGCGTGTTTCGGGTTTTATCCCATTTTCAAAACTGAATACACATGGGATGGGATAAAACCCGAAACACGCGTGTCAACAAAATATTTTAATAAAAATTGTGAAACTTTGTCAAGTGTTTTTTATCTTCTTTTTATTATTCAATCTATCATGTTTCAGAAAGGGTTATGTGAGGAATCAATTTCGACAATCGCTGATTATGTATGTTCAAATAGCGGAGATCATATGATGAACTGGAACAATATAAAGATCCTAATGATGGAACCTGATGATTATAAAGGAAAATTAAGGAATCCACATGTATTTTGTTAGATGAAGTAGATAATTACATCAGGAAATTTCAAAATTAAATAAATCAACATCTCTATGTATTGACGACTTTCAGTGTCAATTAGACTGCAAATGAAAAACCACAATTCTGGAGATTTTACATGTTTGTCTCAAGAAGGTATCTGATATAGACACCGAAACGTTATATTGTCCTTTTTATTCATTTCCTTTTTCAGTTTTATATTAGCAACAATTTTTCAAGTCCTATCTGTTCCTGACAAATAAGTGCAAAGATTCTCACAGGAGCACATCATCTTAAATAATTTTCTTTTGATTATTTCTGTTTCAGAGACTGGGAGTGAAAACCTTTAAAGTTTTTTTAGAAATCCTATTGCTCGAGACCATTTTCGGCTCAAAATACGAAAATCACAAACATTTGTGTTAAACGATATAGCACTCGTTCAAGTAAAAAGAGCGCTCAAAAGCAAATGCAATAATATATTCTTTCCATTGCAGCACCGATAAAGAACAAAAATGAAGTGCAAAAATATCCAGATATGAAATCGCCATCAATCGAACTTTTTTCTCTTAATCTACTATGAAATTCCAGCGCGAACATGCAATCCAGATGGTGTTTTTTTGGACGAATTTTAATTAGCAGTGGCTCACGTCATTGATCGCTCCTCCGGTATGTTAAACGCAGAACTAACATGCGCGGCATATTTTCAGATTAACGAACATGTTGGAATTGCAAATTAATGCGGTCATATTTTCACTGGACACTTCGAATGAATTTACTGTTGGCAATAATGAAATCCATGATTCGGATCACGGCGCGTTATTCACCCGCTTGTTCGTTTGAAAGCGAAACTGGAACATTGGTTGGTAACACTTTCGGTTGAAGAAGGCACTAATTTTAGTATTTGTATTGCCGATTTTTGTGAAAAGAAAGTCCTTTTTTGAGCGCTCGTTCTACTTAAACGAGGGCTATATCGTTTTGCCCAAATGCCTATAATTTTCGAATTTTGAGCCGGAAATGGCCTCAAACGATAGGGTGAGACTCACTGATGATGAATTCGTGATCAAATTCAATTCCGTTCGTGGGGCCGTCTGTCCGGCCGTAAGCACAATAACTTTCGAAGGAATTGTCCTAGAGACTTGAAATTTTCAGAAAGAGTTCGGGTTCCATATGCCTCGGTTAAGTTCGTTAACCAGCCAAATCGTACAGGGTGTTCTATACAATATGGCGATTAATAATTTTTGTTCCTCAATATCTCAGACAAAACGAAACTAATCGAAGTGAAATGTTTCGGCCGATGGCAGTATGCTCATAAAAGCCTCATGCAAAATTTTGTGGCCATAGTGCGAACAGAACCAAGGAAAATTCAATTGGAATATTGCAAAAAGAAACTTAATATTTCCATTAAAAGATATCCGATTCGAGTGAAATTTATTTCGTGAAAGGAGATCCATATTCTGAATGTTCATTCAAAATTTCATGGACATAGTATCAACAGACTCATAGGAAATTCAATTATTGAATTATTGAAAAGAAGAATCTTTATATTTTCATAACAGGATATCCGATTTCAGTGAAATTTCTTCGGTGAATAAAGATTGATATACTGGATCTTCATGCAAAATTTTGTGGCCATTGTAGGTATTACGACAAGCTTATAAAATTCAATTGGAATATTGAAAAGAAGAATCTCTATATTTCCATAAGTGAATATTCGATTCGAATGAAATTTATTTTGAGAATGAAAACTAATATACCGAATTTTGATACAGAATTTCAAAAGGATCGCATCATCAGAATCATAGAATAGAATATTTTTCCAATTTATTCTTTTACATATTTCATTTTCTCAATAATTTCAAGAATAAAATTTCGATTGTGCATTGAGTATACGGTCATTCTGAGGCTTTCTTCTGCCTTTCCGGTAATTGTTGCTTATCTTTTGTTTACATCACCTTAGCGTAGTGAACTGACGAAGAAATGAAGATAAAATTTCAAAGTTTCGTTGTAAAAGAAAGATCTGAATACTATTTTTGAAGCTGACAGTTAAAATGAGGAAGTCGTCAACAAACGTAAACGAAAAAGATATATACGAGATATGGTTAACTTTTCTCTTCCACAGAACACTATTTTCTCCATAGTTTATACAAAATTCACTTTCACTATTTTTTTCTCAACTGAACTTCTGAACAAAACCTATTATGTATGTTGAACCGAAATAACCAAATAAGAAAATGAAAAATTTAAATTTTAAAATTATTTCCCAACCCCTATCAATATCAGGCTTCAAATGTTTAGATAAGTCATAAAGAGCACCAAAAAATCCCTAGTTATTTTGGAATCCTAAACAAGACCTTCACTCACTTAAGGATGATTGGAGTGCCTACTTTCAATGAAAAGGGCGCTATGGATGAGTGCTGAGTAGCCCTTACCGAAGTTACACTTGGACCCTCATCTTAAGGAATGACTATGAATACGGCCTTTAGATGTTCCTTATGATGGAGAATTAATTAAATCGGTCTTTGCATAAGTTTTTGTATTAAATTATTTTTTTCATTCATAACCTATATTTTCAGTTACGTTCCTGCATCGACTTATTCTGTATTTGGAATATAATCTCAACTAGTAAGGAATCGAGAAAGAAATATTCCACTAATCAATCTCGTAAATAATTTCCACCGTACAGCAGTGTTTCCTCAAATAACATTTCCAATCGAAAACCCACCTGACTCTTATTTCATCAATAGAGATCTAAAATTGATACCCGATAAAGTCACGTTCCACTTTCAACAGCAGTATAATCGAATACCCGAGCGTTGCATATTTTCCGAAGTGTTCATTAAGCCCCGACTACAGAACGCAACGCTTATACCTAGGGGGAATGAATTAAAACAATTACATTCAATACTTACCGATTTGCAGGGCAAATTTACATAGTCCCTATCTGCCCGATCCTGGCCGACCTGAAACATAAATTTGAGGCTGTGAAAACTGCTTGTCACCGCTTTTATCTAGGAAAAGTATGACTTGCAGTCGTCGGGTAGAATTCAATTGGATTAGAGAGAAATAGATGAGAGTGGTTTTTCTATATTTCACCGGGAACGTGATAAGCAATTTTCGAGTGCTCGTTCCACTGAAACGAGAGCGTTATCGTTTTGCTCAAATGTCTGTGATTTTCAAATTTTGAGCCTACTCAAACGATGGGATTTCTAAGAAACTTTATAGGTTTTCTTTCCCAGTCTCTGAAACAGAAATAATTAAAGAAAAATATTATTGAGATGTAGTGTTCCTGCGAAAGTCTTTGGACTTATTTGTCAGGAGCAAATTGGTTTTGAAAAAATTGTTGCCTAACAGTAAAACTTAAAAATAAAATAAATGAAAAGGATAATGTAACGTTTCGGTGCCTATTTCAGAAATCTTCTTCAGACAAACTTGCAAAATCTTCAGAATTGTTTGTTTTTCAATTAGCAGTATAACTTACATTAATTGAACTTTCTTTAATTATTTCTGTTTCAGAGTCTGGGAGTGAAAACCTATAAAGTTTTTTAGAAGTGCATAATCCTCCCAGATTATACATATTTCAATCGATATCAAACGATAGGATTTGACTCCCTGATGACGAATTCGTGGGCAAATTCAATTCTGTCTCTAGGGTCGTCCGGCCGTAAGCACGATAGCTTTCGAAGGGATTGTCCTAGAGACTGGAGATTTTCAGCGTGAGTTCGGTTCCCAAATGCCGCGGTTAAGTTCGTTAACGCGTCAAATCGTACAGATTGTTCCATGAAATATGCCCATTCAAATTTTTGTTCCTCAATATCTCAGACAAAACGGAACCAATCGGAATGAAATTTTGCGCCCGCATGCAAGATGCTCATAGTGAACCTCATGCAGAATTTTGTGACCATAGTGTTAACAGAACCAAAGAAAATTCAATTGGAATCTTGAAAAGGAGAATCTATACATATTTTCATAACAAAATATTCGGTTCAAGTGAAATTCATTTTGTGAATGAAAATTGATCTACTGAATGTTCATGTAGAATTTTAAGACGATGGGCTCATCAGAACCATAGAATTTGATTTTTGCAATGGTCAAGTTTTTACATATATCACTCTTTGAATAATTTCCAGAATATTATTCCGATCGTGCTGAAATTCTGCTTTCACATATTAAATATCAACCTCAAGGCAAAATTTTGAGGTAATAGCCTTATTGCTCCTCCAATGAACGAACTTTAGAAAGCCCTCGCTCTGGGCTTTTCTTGAATTTTTATTACTGATTTCGACTGGTTCCCTTTCTGCATCTGCCATATTCCCCGAATTTTAGTTCTAATTTTAGAGGTAGGGCAATTGATGTTATAAAAATGCTTCTCTGGGTGAATTATGCAGTTTTATAATTCGTGACAGCAATTAAAACAAAGGTTCAGGATTTTCTTCATGAAAATTTTTCTATGGAAATTTACACGTTGTGCTTTCATTTGCACACAGTGTTCATTGTGCAGATTGATGGAAATCACTGAATCAATTCATTTTGCAAATGATTTTTGGTGCTTCCAGGGGCCTATTGCACCAAAATACTTTGCAACTTTTCGCTTCGCACTTTGCATTCTGACAATTTTCAAAAGTGAAAATTAGTTATGTTGCACATTTTCCCTAATATTCAATGTCTGTGGAGTAATTTTCAGTAGGCACTTGTCTTTTCACAATGTATTTTTCATATATGAATGCGTTTCGTATAACTTAATTCATTTGAAAAGTTAAAAGTGCAAAGTGAAAAGTTGCAAAGTGTTTAGTGCAATAGGCCCAAGATGTTAATTTCGGTGAGATGAACAGAATGTCAACTTAAAAATCAAAAATTTAAATAACAAAAAACTGAGAGGAAGAGAAAATTGAAATTCTTGATATGATTGAAGGGTTTTCCAATAGAGATGATAAAACTCGAAATGATAGCAACACTACGTATTTTGTTTTTATTTTCATGTAAGTTCTGCGTTATTTATTATTAATAAACAAACAAAAGTTGAGGAAATTGAGGAATTTATATTGGAGAAGCGATCAAAGATGTGAGCTTCTACTAATGGAAGTTCGTCTAGAAAAACTTTACTTTATAAAATCGCAAATTACTGAATCTGCTCAGCCTGAAACATAAATTTGAGGCTGTGAAAACTGCTTGTCGCCGCTTTTATCTAGGAGGAGTATGACTTGCAGTCGTCGGGTAGAATTCAATTGGATTAGAGAGAAATGGATGGGAGTGGTTTTTCTATATTTCACCGGGAAGATAAGCAATTTTTATTACTGTTTTTGACTGGTTCCGTTTCCAGGTCTGCCATATTCTACGGGTTTTAGTTTTAATTTCAGAGACAGAGGAATAAAAATTATGCTTTTCGGGGTTAAATATGCAGTTTTATAATTCGTGGCAGTTGTAATTAAAAGAAAGGTTCTTTATGGAAAATTTTTCCATGAATGAACCGTAATTTTTGCTTAGTGAATCTATCTGCCTACAGCAATTATTTTGTAGATGAGAGGGATCACCGAATATCATCAATTCATTTTCAAAATGGTTGCTATAATGTTTTCATTTCAGTTCCTTCCGAAAGTTATTCTGTTTACGGTCGGTCGTGAACTATTGTCAGGTATAGACTATCAATTCAGTTCAGGATTTTTCTTTCTCTGAAAATCTTTTAAAGCTAAAGGTTTGCGCGTCACTGTTAAATTCTCTTTCTGAATATCCAATTACGAATAGCTCTGATGAGTGGCTACGCAAATATTGGCAAAATAGTGAAAATTTCAAATATCGACACCAAAACTAAAGGGTTTCCCAATAGGAGGTGTTATTTTGACATTCAAAGAAGAATGCCATCTTTCAATATAAATGATCGGATTTTATATCATTATAAAGAAGAAGATTTGCCGTTAATAGTGGAAAATAAGATCAGGCAAATGACCACCACGACCACGGTTACAGGATCATATCCTTTTAATGAAATTTTCCATAACAAAATAGCAAAGTGGGTGCCCTACGTCTCACGATATCTATCTTTGAGGTCTTGAATCGACGCTGGGCTATTGGCGTAGACCTTCTCTTTCACGTGGCCCCAAAGAAAGAAGTCGCAAGATGTTAAATCACAAGATCTCGCTGGCCAATCGTGATCACCTCTGCGAAAGATAACACGGTCCGGAAACTTTTCCTGCAAAAGATCGGCGGCCGGTTTGAGTTCTTGTGTTAATTGAACTTTATAAACCTTAAGACCCAAATTTTTATGTAAAATACGGTGTAATAACGTTTGTGGAAGGCCTAATTCCAAAGAACGACGAGGAATGGACAAACCTGGGTTTTCTTCGACACTTTCGGCCACAGCAGCAATATTCTCGGCTGTTCTTGAGCGATGTGCACGGGTTTTATTCTTCACATCACCAACTTGTCCCAACAGCTCGATTTCCACCAATTTCTTCATTGCGGTCCGACAAGGTGCCTCACGATGACCCAAAAAACCAAAAATGTTCGAGTTTTAGGAATCGTCTCTGCCGAATTTTCACCATTTTCATAGTGAATTTTAATAATTCCAATGCGTTCTTGGAGCGTGTATCGTTCCATTTTCATTAATGGCGTAGTTTCTACCTGTCAAATGTCAAAAAATGACAGCTTCAAACGTGACATGTACCGAAATATCGGGCTATTCAAAATTATTGGAAAACCCTTTACATGACCGATTTGGCCTATTTATGAACTTAACCGAGGCCTACCCTCATAACTTCAATGCCCTAATTCCATCTGTTCGCGAGTTATCGTGTGCACGGAATCACGGATGGCCAGACTGAATCATTTTTGACCTTGGATTCTCTTCACACTGTGTCCAACAGAATTATTCAGGACCAATCCTGGCCATAATTCGAAAATTATAGGCATTTTCTTTTATAGATAGTAGGTTTTTGTTTTCCTTGGAAAGGGAAGTTTAGGAACAAATGCGCAGAAGTGTTTAATTATACATTACCTTTAAATAATAATATATGCATTGTGAAAGTTCGCGACTGGAAATGAGTTGATTATTCCTGAAAATTAGTTCAAATACTCTCCTCAGCGTTAGATAATCCTCATGGTGGAACTAAGTGCAGGAATATCGATCGACATAGCTCAGGTATATTTTCAGAATTCACTTCAAGAGGTTGCTGCGTTCATAATTTATTCAATGGCTTCCATCTGCCAGAGGAAATTATAATTGTAAGGAAAACTACAGCTAGAAATAGATATGACAAGTATTCTGACTCCTGCAGCCTTCATGTTCGTTTAAGATTATTTAGTAATATATTATGAATACTCCATCTTCCGAACAAGGTTCATCTTATCATGAAATGGAACGTCTATAAAATATTCATCATGTCATGAAATTGTGAATATTTTATGAGCTAAAATTGCTCTAAATCGGACCATTTTTGTTTGGGTATTACTTTAAAGCTTAGTATTCAAATCGTATTGCTGTGTCCTTAATTTACCACAATATGTCTACGTTAATACGCTTTTTTGATGACCTGAAATACTTGATGATGGAAAATTCCTTGAAATGTAATCGAGGCTATTTTCATCATTATCTTCTATATTATTCAACGTTTCAGCCAACATTCGACAGCGGTTCGTCAAGAAACATACTTTAGACTTAGAACTTGAAAATGGCATTTTTCGTAACTTTTGTCGAATATCTTTAAACAGCAATGAATGTTCCTTGTTTTGAAACTTCAGAGTCTAAAGTCTAATGATGAATTAATAGCCGATAATAAACAAGATAATTTTCGAATGGAATAACTTGAAATATTGAAATAATCATCATGATAAAACTTCTTACCAACTCTTGTACCTCGATAATGAAGGAAAATATGTGATTTGATATAAACCTCATAGGAGTTGAAGATTGGAATTTTTTTTCAAAATATTGTGCCCTTTTTGATCATGCAGGAATCTACCGAGATGTTGAGGCTTCGAATCTACGCTGATATGTTTCAACACTATCACCAGAAGTTTCACTTCATTTCGAAATTACAAAAACTTCTTCTGAAATAAATATCTTTTTGGCTATTCCTATCATACTTTTTCTTTTTTTAACGTTTTCCAAGGAAAATGAAGAACAAGCTTCCTTGCTTAGATGTTCTATAACATGAATAGAATTATTCAAATCTAATGACCATTTTTAACACCAAAGTTAAGGAATAGCCGAAAGTCTATAGGTATGTATAAAAAGGCATCAAAAATATGCTCTCTTCAGGAAGAGAAAATTGAAGAAATTGAGAATATATCTGATAATTCTCGAGCAAAATAGCTTTCCAAAGAAATTGTTGGATAAGGCCAAAGCAATTGAGCACAAAATGTAATACCATCATTAAAGAGTTACTTATATAAAAAGGTTGGAAGAATCGGAAATGGGTAAATTGATAGAACATCATTCAAAATTCAAGGTACTATCAGAGCTAATTTAACTAGGGTAAACCTTGATATTGAACATGTGAACTATGTGAAAATTGCATAAAAGAAGTACCCTGTGAGTGAGCTAGAAACTATATCAAAGAAACAAAACGTTCGAATAAAGGAACCCAAAAAATTATATCAACTTAGAGATACTGATAAGTCAAAGCTTGTCCAACATGCTTTAAATGAAGACAATATTATTCAATGAGGTGAAGCTTTCAGAAGCTTTTCAGAAGAAAACCTGAGACGACGTAGAAAACTGGAGGAAGCAGTTTTCATGCCAATAACCGATAACCGAATAGTCAACCATCTGTTGGAATCGAAAAACATCTGGCCTCAAATAATAAGAGCTAAATAAGATCATATGAACTTTTTCACAACTGAATAAATCAAAAAAAGGTTAAAGTCATCGATGATAGTTTTCTGAGAACTGACGAAAAATACTTTTCTAAGAGTTAAAATTCTGAAATGTTTTCCTGACGACAGAACGTCGAACAGATATAGTAAACATGATGGCTAAAACCCTAATAATATTTGAATGAAAGTTCTATCATCAAAAATATTTTCTGAATTAATTTTAGTATCAAGCGAGCGGAACTTTCAATGGGGACAAAGAGAAATCCATAATTTGATATGTATATTTTGTAAGCATAAAAGAATCATACAAGCAATGGATATCTCTCGAAAACATCTCTATCAAACATCAAGAGAACATCTGAGAAAACCCGGCAGCGTTTTGTGCAGCCTCCAAAACATCGTCCCACGGAAATGAACTGCCACCCCGACACTTCGTGACCTCATATCTCAAAATGTATTCCTCAATGGGATGTTATCTGAAGCAATATGAATTCTGGCTCGAAGCGAATACGTTTCTAGAGCTATTAAATGGTACTCGATTAGAATCTGGAAATAATGAGAGTAATTTCTCTATACTCTGCTTCTGAGTGATATAATTCACTCCATGCTGCTGCTTTATGAGACAATCGCGCTTGGGATCCCCTCCAGCTGATTAAAATACAACCTTTTATTAGATAAAGGGCTTATTGTTTGGTATTTCAGCTGTATTTCGTGTTTTGAAGCATCCTTAGTAGTTCGTGTATCAGGATGCTCCCAGTTTAGCTGAATATAAGGGTTGTCCCCCTCAAGAACTATATTTTATTCCATCTGGTTTCCTCCAAAGTATATGGAGTTGGCCTCCTTACTGACAGTAATAAGTTCCTGACATCCCGAACAGAAAAAAATATTCACTTTCTTCAACGATATTTATTTTTGTATTTATTAGCAATGTATCATACATACAGGATAAATCCTATAAAACTGCCCATAAATGAAGTTTGACAAAGCGTTGATCTATATTAACAACAATACTCTCGATATTATTAATACAGGGTCTCTATAAATGATTGTAACAGCGCAGTTGGCTTTGGATTACAGAATACCAATCTCTAACCAATCAGAGCATAGCATAATCATAGAATTTTGTGGTTTGCATAATCCAAAGCCAACTGCGCTGTTACAATCATTTATAGAGAACCACTATTATTATCATTTGAACTGGAGTCGTTATGTTTCCAGGAACTGTGATTACGAATATTTTTGTTCTCTACCCTACTCATTAATGGAAAACTAAGGAAGGCGTCAATGGAGTTGATAAAAGCGACAACTCTCTTTGGAGCCCGTCACCCGTTACCTCTTGGGTGACGAAGACCAATTTGCCCATATAAACCTCTTCTGATTTAGCAAAGGAGTATAAAAAACAAGTCGATATGTAGAATTATTGTCACCAAAAAATGAGAAAAAACATTGATCTTATTGAGGCTCCATTATAATTATAAGACAAAAGGTGCACTGGTACTACTTTTTTGGAACAAGACTCGAGAGTTTTATTTATTTGAACTTCTTTCTCGTCAAAAGTTACAGAGGTCTATATTAATACAGAATATTCAAATAGCTACACAAATGATTTGTGAAACAAAGTGTATAGTGCGTTCACGAATGGTTGAGGCCGTGGTGACCATGACAATTTGGCATATTCCATTTTGTATATTAAAATTTTAGGTTATGTTGTTTATTTTCTTGTCAGATTGATACGCAGTGTTTTCAATATAACATAGAGTTCTCTGATAACTCGAAAGCTAGCCGGACGAGGCCGGGTGCACCCGGCAACGTTGACTTTATTTTACGTTATGACAGCAAATACTGCCAACTTCAGATAAATAAACAAAGGCCTACTATGCGCTCAAACTTTCGTAAACGGACTAAAGGTAACCCACCAACTGTTCAGTTGCTACGTAGTTCCAAACTTCAGGGTTTTCAATTGCGACCAGAGAAATATATCACGGGAATACGTAAAAAGGTTGGTCCTGTTCTTATTCACAACAAATTTTCAACCCTTTCTGGCACGCTTATTGCAAGGGTTCCTACATATGGAAATTCGTTGGAAGATTTGTTGCGAGGCAGCAGGGATTTTGATACAAAAAGCTCGCTTGAAATAGATGGGGGCTAATGAACGTACAAGTTCTAGGCTACGTTACGGCCTCACGGTTTATGAAGGCCCTAAAACATGAGTGAAATTAATTCTAGGATTGCTATATAATCTTTGGAATTTACTTGCAACATTATTGTTTTATTGTATCTCGGTAATAGGTTCATTATTTGGTTGTTTATATATTTTTTATGGTTCGTGAAACGAAGAATTTAAAGGTGTTCTCAAGAAAGGCTCTTTCGTAGAAAAATATTCGAATAGGTTTCATGAAATTTTCTATAGTGTGGAATGAGGTAGGTGAGTTACTTGCTGATAAAGAATTCAATTAAAAAGAAAGAAACATCTGAGCTGCAACATTTTATTTATTGGAATGAGAAAGGGAAAGACGAAGAATTTTAAATGATATAATTTTTTAGATATAAAAGAATCGAAATAGTCAATGGATCTGTGGATATGGACTCAAAGAAAACCTGTTGGCCAGACTCTAACCCTTAATCACAAATGCTTCAAGTCAACTTCTGTGTCGATTCAGAAATCGGACTGAATAGAATGAATACAGAAGATATTTAGTTCAACAAGAAGTCAATACCTACAAAACAGCTCATGCCACATTAGATATTCTGCACTACTGATTTGAAATTGCCTATGATTTCAATTAATGAAAGAATGAAAGCCTATCAATCGCCTCTTTACTAGGAAGAGGGTGCCTAGGAACATACGACTTCCCAGTCTGTGTGAAGTTGGGCTCACTCTATCCGAACAAGTTCGTTATTTTGGGGTGCTATTGGACCGCAAACTCTTTTGGAATAAACACGTTGAGACTCAAACGAATAAGGCCAATGTTATATTCTGGTCTACTCGGAGGGTGCTAGGTAATGGATGGGGCTTCAAACCGCACAATGTGCACTGGCTGTATACTGCCGTGGTGAGGCCTATCCTAACTGTATGGTGTGGTAGCCTTCTATGGAGAAGGCCGTCCACCAGAACATTATGACTGAATGCCAGAGGAAAGCATGTTTAAGTATTACAGGCGCTCTGAGGTCTACTCCAACAGCAGCGATAGAATGTCTGCTAGGTCTCCCACCTTTGCACCTAGTTGTGAAGGAGGTGGCCATGAAGACAGCTCTAAGAATTTGGGAACAGGGACAATGGCGCGATGGAGGATTCTTCACTGGACACGCAAGGGCCCTCAAAATGGTTAAGGATGCTCACGCTCCCCTTCTCCAAAGAGGTGACCGCGCGGGCACTAAGTTCTACTTCGACGAACCCTACAGGGTAATTGTTCCTGACAGTGACATATGGTCTTCATCAAACAGGTTTCTTAGTCCTGAAGGTCCCACCTGGTTCACTGATGGCTCTGTCAGAACAACAGGGTCTGGTGCCGGAATCGTGAGTCCTCACTTCAATCAGGCTATCCCTCTGCGGAAGAACTGTTCCATTGTGCAGGCTGAGCTATTTGCGGTTCTTGCCTGCGCACTAGAAAATATTCGCAGGGGATACTCTGGCAAGCACATTCACATATATTGCGACAGCCAGGGAACTCTGAAATCTCTATCTGATGTTAGAGTTGACTCTCTTTAGGTAGAAGAATGCAGGAAAGCTCTGCGTAGGCTGGGCTCTGATAACTTTTTGAAAGTAATCTGGTATCCGGCTCATGTGGGTATACCTGGTAACGTCAAGGCAGATGAACTGGCTAGGCATATTTTGATCCACTGTGGTATAGAACAATCGGCCACAAGGCCTCAGTTCGACCGGAAAGGCACCGCACAAAGAAGAAGAAGATCAATCGCCTTCATAGTAGTAAAAGAAAGATAATACTGAGCTTCGATTTGTTTTGTTTTCGTAACTATTATGGCTTCGAACAGTAAAGAAGTGAGAAGAAATCAATTGTCTTTACAGTTCCAGAAGATAAATAATACTGTTTCGAATTCATTTCATTCAGAAATTTATATTCAGTTATCCTCATAACCACTTGGTACATTAATTTTCTCATTGTTCAATCAGATTTTCGTGAAATCTTCCACAGAAAATTACCATATAAAACTCATCCAACAAGTGTTTGTGCTTTCTGACATCCAAGTAATTCTCTTCCGAGTAAACCATAATGCACTTCCTCTCAAGAAACCACGAAATATCCACGAAGAAAACACCATCTCAACCCCCTACGTGTCTTACGCCGTTGCCAAGATACTTAGATTTTCCCACCCGCTGTCGCGCCGTTCATCATACCCGGAACAAGTACCCGGAACACCCTTGTCATCTCTTACACGCTTTCTCAGGGAAAAGTTGCCCACTCTATCTTCCTTAAAACGTCTCATAAAGCTGACTCATTGCGAGAGTAATATCGTTTTCTTAAATCTACTTCAAAAACCTTGAATATACATGAAAAGACAGTAAATGCAAATAAGTATATAAGTATTAAGTGAAAAGACTTTAAAATATACATTGAAGTGAAAGTGAAGCTAGAGATGAAAACAAAGGACAAAAAGGAATTGCATATGATTCATGAAAGGAAATCAATTGTCCTCGCAGTTCCAGAAAAAAGATAATATCGTTTCGAATTTGTTACTATTTTTCTCTTAAAGGTTCATATTCTGCCCTTTCATCACTGAGTTCATTCTTCCTTTTGTTATCTTATTATCATAATTTCATGAAATATTCCAGAGAAAATTACCATATAAAAACTCATCCAACAAGTGTTTGTGCTTTTTGACATCCAAGCAATTCTCTTCAGAGTAAACCATAATGCACGTCGTCTTAAGAAACCACGAAATATCCACAAAGAAAACACCATCACAACCCCCTACGTGTCTTACGCCGTTGCCAAGATACTTAGATTTTCCCTCCCGCTGTCGCGCCGTTCATCATACCCGGAACAAGTACCCGGAACACCCTTGTCATCTCTTACACGCTTTCTCAGGGAAAAGTTGCCCACTTTATCGTCCTTAAAACGTCTCATAAAGCTGACTCATAGCGAGAGTAATATCGTTTTCTTAAATCTCCCTCAGCCACCTTGATACCGCCAACTTAATTTGTCCTACAATTCGGACATGTTATGTTGAGTATGTGCACCGACCGCGAACGATTTATTGGACAGGTGAGGTGGAGTAGGGAGGTGAAGGAATACGGGAACAATGCGGGAAAACGTTTCAGATCCAGACTGGCGGTTAAGTGGAAAAGTTCGAGTCGATAAATTTATCCGGCCGAATTGGATATTCGGAGTTTGGTCCTGTTTTGAGAAGTTGCACTGTCGTGGTTTTGGGACACGTTCTGGATAACCGAATGGAGGGTTGTAATAATTTTGAGGAGGAAGATCTCGTTGACAAGAGTTTATTACAGTTACATTCCAAATAAAATAGTATTTTTCAATGTTAATATCACAAAATTCATTTCACTTTTAGAATCAGAACGTTGCGGTCAAAAGGATAATAAAATTTAACATGAGTTTGAACCAGGCGCATGCACCATTTTGCAGCGGCGTTGAATTGTTGTTTCTGTAATTCACAGAAAAATGCCATTTTAAACATAAATGATCGGATGTTTATTTTATTATAAAAAAGAAGCATTGTCGTTAATAGTGGAAAATAACATCAGGCAAATAACCACCACGACCACGCTTACAGGACCATATCCATTTAATGAAAATTTCCATAACCAAATCGCAAAGTTGCTGCCCTATGTCTTCGATAGCCTCACGAATTCCATCTTTGAGGTCTTGTATCAACGCTGGGCTATTGGCGTAGACCTTCTCTTTCACGTGGATCCAAAGGAAGAAGTCGCAAGGTGTTAAATCACAAGATCTCGGTGGCCAATTGAGATCACCTCTTCGAAAGATAACATGACCCGATGAGCCAGGACACTGATTGTCGGCCGGCTTGACTTCTTGTGTTAACTTAACTTTATGAGCTTTAAGAGCCAAATCTTTATGCGTGTAATGACGTTTGTGGAATGCTCAATTTCAAAGAACGACGAGGAATGCACAAACCAGGGTTTTTTCAACACTTTCGGCTACAGGATTTTGAACCATGCGCACGCGCCATTTTGCAGCAGCGTTGAATCCCATAATTTTAAAGAGTTATATAAAAAGATTGGAAGAATTGGAACTGAGTACATCGATAGAACAGCATTCGAAACCCAAGATACTGTTAGGGCAAATCTTACTAGGGTGAACCATGATATTGAAAATGAATTATGTAAAAATTTCATCAAAGAAGTACCCTGTCAGTGCGCTAGAACCTATTAGAGAAACAAAACGTTCGAAAGAAGGAACTCAAAAAAATTGATCAACTTGAAGATACTGATAAGTCTAAGCTTGTCCAACATGCTTTGAATGAAGACAAGGGGATTCAACGGGATGAAAAGAGAAGAAAAACTGAGACGTAAAAAACTGAAGAAAGCAGTTTTCATATGAATAACCGATAACCAATAACCCAACAATCTGTTGGAATCAAAAACATGTGGGCTCAAATAATAAAATCTAGCCTGAGTAAGATCAAAAGAACTTTTTGACAACTGAATAAATCAAAAATAGTTAAAAGTAATCGATTATAGTTTTCTGAGAACGGTCAAAATGACGAAAGTTACTCTCCTAAGAGTTGAAGGTCTGGAAGGATTTCCTGACGACAGGACATTGAACATAAGAGTTTGGTCCTGTTTTGAGAAGTTGAATTGTCATGGTTTTGGGATATTCGTTTTGAGTACGACGTTTTGGAAAACCGAATAGAGAGTTAATTGTGAAGGTTGGCATTATAGGAAAAGGATCTTGTTGACAACAAATTATAAAAAATAAAATAGTATTTGCAATGTTTATATCACAAAATTCATTTCACTCCTAGGAGCGAACGTTGTGATCAAAATTATAATAAAATTTAACAGAAGTTTCAACCAGGCGCATGCACCATTTTGCAGCGCGTTGAATTATTATTGTAAACAGAACATGAAATATGAAATCATTTTTGTATTATAATACTGCCTGTAGGTATGCCAGTGTTATTTCATGGATTTTTCATTTCAATTGATCCTTTACCTCCTAGGTTGAGTATTCGAGAATTTTAGATCAAAATTGTTGCATTTGTTGATAAATCATAGATCATCAATAAATAACAAATTTGATATTCAGTCGATGAGGAAATTCATTATGAGAATTAAAACGAATAGAATTGAATTTGGACAATAGATCTGAATGGACTCTGAATGAGAATGATATTTATATCTACAAATATCATTTGTACCGTATGGGAAAATCAGCAGATGAGATTTGCAGGCTCAGTGGATCAAAAGCAAAAAAAGCTGGTATGCAAGTGTCCAGAGCTGGCTGGCCTCAAAACAATTCATATGGGAAAAGCGGTCCTGGATACTGAAAAACTAACGGTCAAAAGCTACTAAGAATGTTGTCAATTTTATCAACGTCACTGACGACCCCCTTGGGTTTTCATGAAAGAAAAGAGTTCCTGTAAGGCTAACCTAACCTCATTTTCATGAAAAGAATAATTATAATGAAAATGCCAGCTTATGGATTTCAAATGAGTGAATGGAATATAAGTATGCTCAATGACACATGCTATGGTCGTATAGTTTAATTCTATGGTTATATTTATATCGTTTTCGATATTTGCATTTTTCTTTTAAAAATATTCTAACAAGATTATAATTGAAATTGTCAAAAATTGACAATAATATCGTTCGGTGTTGTATGCATATTTTTTTACACTCGACCAAATTTCTTTCCAGTAAAAAACGGCCCTTTGCTCGTAGGGAAAAGTGACATTATCTGTTGAATATTTTACTCCTCTTTGGCGCGCTTATGAGAGTGGAAATTTCAATATTTGCAAAGCTTTTGTTCCGAGCTGATAAGATTTCCTATTACCCGTTACTCTGCTCGCAAACGAAGCCTGTAATATCTTTTACATGTTTCAGCTGGAAATTCTGATCATGGTAATTGTATCCTGTTCCAGCGTCCCCTATTTTAATTCTGTTAAAATTCTTCATGCAAAAATACTAAGAAATTGGTTTTTCGAGGAGTATTGTCGAATATTCGCCCCATCTTGATAGATACTAATTAGAAATCGCCCTGTTGTCACCTTGTTTTTGAATGAAAGCTATTTCTTCACCTCTCATGTCTGCAATTTATTCCGCAAATTGTTTCATTGCGTTAGTTCACAATCTTATGTATTGAGTATCGTGAAGAAAATAGAGACTTCATAAGCCAAATGGCTGCTAGTTCAATAATAGTTATTCAATGAAGTAGATTGTATAAGACAGCGACTAATGGTCAAGATATTTTAATGTTCGCTCGGCTCACGCGTTAATAGTTCGAGACCATTTATCGGTCGATTATTAACCGAGTTGATTACAAGATTTTCCCGACAATCTCAATAAGTATTGTGTATGAATTCTTGATTGAAATACATTCTCATTCTGCACAAGACATACATTTGACATAATAAAATTTCTATGTACATAGGTATATAGGTACTTTACAGGAACATAGGTTCCAGTACAGTTTCGACATTTCTCGTAGTGCTTCTGAATACTTTGTGAACGGTTGCCATGAGAATTACACATTAAAATAGAATAAAGTGGGCATTAAAATGGGTCATTAATGATTAATTTCGTACACATGAAACACGCCTTTTATTTTGAGATCGACGGAAAATTCAATTAAAGATAAAAATTGTACTGCTCCATGGAATCGTTTGAAGGGTAGTTCATACAGAATGGCCACTTCGGCTTCATTTTATGACAATAACAGCACATATTGATGATAATGACAGAACGTAGTGAGGATATATTCTTTGCTCTTCTTGGGATCGAAGCTTCATTTAAAATTTGAAATGTTAAGTAAAAAATAATATAAACAATTGCATGTGCATTTGAACAATAAAGAACATAGATAGGTCAGATATGAACAGAGACAAAAACGATGAAAAGATATCTATGTTTTATTCCCCCCTGCTGTTTAAAAACGTTAACGTAACTTTGGATTTTCTTGTGATTTTCCGGATATTTGCCTCAGTTTTGTTGATGCTTTATTTAAATGTGCTTTGAAGTGACAATCAAGTTTATTTACTCCAGAAATATGCTGTGGTACTGTTTTATTTGCAAGACATGTGAAAACATGATTATACACAAATATCAACATGCAATAGTTGATAACAGCGTGGCCATAATAGGTAGTAGGTATTTATTCAACTTCCTTGTTTCGTAAAACGATAATTAATTAGGTAATATACCGTCGCTAATAACCATAAAGTGGATACGACTCCTTCCTAGAAAAATTCTAATTAATCTTATTTTATAAAGAAGTTATATTCATTTCGTTTCAGGACCCATAAAGAGAACACTAATCTGCCTTTTATTCATATTGAACTGTCAAATTTCAAAATAAACCAAACATTTGATCCTCAAATTTATCTCATTAATTTCGCGCTTGGGGCGTATCTATGTTTTTTATACATTTCCCTCAAATTATCTATATTTATTATATTTTCATAATTATCAGCTCATATTTCCATTATTCAAATATAGAGTTTTTCCGGCAAGTTTTGAGTTAAGATGATACACATCGCAGAAAATTTACCTTTGTCAAGTACAGAAAGCAATACCTATTTCATGCACAAAATTATCTTCAATATCAAAGGACCTCGGCGTATCCTAGCGAAGGAGCATTGATGCGAGGCGGTTCCGATTCAGGCGGAACACTTTGATTGCTTCTGATCCAGAACCTCTTCAGAACAGTCCGCAGGCATTATTAAATTTAAGGCATAGGCGCCCAAAGCCAACACAGGGTTTTATATCGCGTTTAGCATTTACGACATCGTTCACGTAAATGTTGAACAGTTAATCGAGGAATAATTTATCTGTCTGGCCTTTATGGTTTGCATTCGTTTCGTTCGTGGTTTGCTCATATTTACACGAAATCTGATGGTCGTCGAAGGGGCAAAAGAATTATCTTTACGCTTTTTATTTCCATATAAACATGAGGTAGATTAATTTCGTCGATTATTTTTCAACAGATTCATTTACCTCGTTGATAAGAGTTTATTATTACAGTTACATTTGAAATAGGAAAAATACTTTCGACACAAATTATTTCATTCCTAAAAATAGAACGTAATGTTCGAAGAATTCATTATAAAATTTAAAATGTGCCTGGCGCATACACCATTTTGCAACGACGTTCACTCTTTGTGATGCATAATATTGAACATAATAGGCTGAAATATAGAGAAATAAATTAACTTTTGTGAACGATAAACCATCATATAAACGTTGTCAAGTAGACAAGATATTTTATCATCAGTGAAAGGTAATGTTCTATACGTATGAAAACCATTTTTTTTTCTAGAAAATGCAAAAACACTGTTATTGTCTAATACAACGAAGCCCATTTTTGAAGAAAAATAGAGAAATATACCCCGTGGTCAACCAAAAATAATCGTGCAATATTTCAGCGACCACATCCTTGCGATTCTTCTTACGTTCTTTGCTGAACGCTCTTGAAGAGACAAAAAGGTTTTCATTCTCTAGGAGCTCCAATACGGCACCTCACAATCTCGTCAAAGCCTTTGTTCCTAATTTTTTTCCTGCAGAGTCATTCTCACAAATACCCATCCTTGTCCCGAAAGAATAAATATTCCAGTTTGGTAATTCTTTCCATCTAAAATGTTGCTCGGGCAGACGGTTGAGAGATGGGAAAATGGTCGAATCATCAACAGAAACACTGGTATTGTATGAGATCCAACGTATGCTCAGTTTGAAATAGATGAAGAAACGAATACCCAGCAGTCAACCAAAAATAATCGAGCAATATTTCAGCGACAATATCCTTGCAATTCTTCTTAAGCTCTTCGCTGAACGATCTTGAAGAGACAAAAAGGTTTTCATTCTCTAGGAGCTCCAAAACATCCTCTCACAATCTCGTCAAAACCTTTGTTCCTTGATTTTCTCCTGCCAAGTAATTCTCGCGAATATCCATCCTTGTCCCGAATGAATAAATATTCCAGTTTGGTAATTATTCCCATCTAAACAGTTGCTCAGGCAGACGGTTGAGAGAAAAATGATCGAATCATCAACATAAACACTGGTATTGTATGAGATCCAACGTACGCTCAGTTTGAAATAGGTAAAGAAACGAATACTTAGCGGTCAACCAACAATAATCGAGCAATATTTCAGCGACAACATCCTTGCAATTCTTTTTAAGCTTCTTGGTAAACGCTCTTGAAGTGACAAAAAGGTTTTTATTCTGTAAGAGCTCCATAAAGCCTCTCCCAATCTAGTCAAAGCCTTTGTTCCTTAATTTTCTCCTGCTGGGTGATTCTCGCAAATATCTATCCTTGTCCCGAATGAATAAATATTCCAGTTTGTTAGTTCTTTCCATTTTAAAAGTTGCTAAGGCAGACGGTGGAGCGATGGGAAAATGGTCAAATCATCAACAGAAACACTGGTATAGTATGAGATCCAACATATGCTCAGTTTGAAATGGGTAAAGAAACGAATACTTAGCGGTCAACCAACAATAATCGAGCAATATTTCAGCGACAACATCCTTGCAATTCTTCTTAAATTGTTTTATGGACGCTCTTGAAGAGACAAAAAGGTTTTCATTTTCTAGGAGCTCCAATACCCCCTCCCCTAATCTATTCAAAGCCTTTGTTCCTTGATTTTTTCCTACAGAGTGATTCTCAGAGATATCCATCCTTGTCCCGAATGAATAAATATTCCAGTTTGGTAGTTCTTTCTATTTAAAAAGTTGCTCAGGCAGACGGTGGAGAGATGGAAAAATGGTCAAATCATCAACAGAAACACTGTTATTGTATAAGATCCTACATATGCTCAGTTTGAAATGAGTAAAGAAACGAATACTTAACGGTCAACAAACAGAAATCGAGCAATATTTCAGCGACAACATCCTTGCAATTCTTCTTAAGCTCCTCGCTGAACGCTCTTGAAGAGGCAAAAAGGTTTTCATTCTCTAGGAGCTCCAATAAGGCCTCTCACAATCTCGTCAAAGCCTTTGTTCCTTGATTTTCTCCTGCAGAGTGATTCTCGCAAATATCCATCCTTGTTCCGAATGAATAAATATTCCAGTTTGGCAGTTCTTCCCATTTAAAAAGTTGCTCAGGCAGACGGTTGAGAGATGGGAAAATGGTCGAATCATGAACAGAAACACTGGTATTGTATGAGATTCAACGTGAGCTCAGTTTGAAATAGGTAAAGAAAAGAATACTTTGCGGTCAACCAGCAATAATCGAGGAATATTTCAGCGAGAGCATCCTTGCAATTCTTATTAAATTATTTGCTGAATGCTTTTGAAGCGATAAAAGATTTTCATTCTCTATGAGTTCCAATACGACCTCTCACAATCTCGTCGAAACCTTTGTTCCTTGATTTTCTCCTACAGAGTGATTTTCGCAAATATCCATTCTTGTCCCGACTGAAAAAATATTTCAGTTTGATAATTCTTCCCATTTAAAAAGTTACTCAGGCAGACGGTTAAGAGATGGGAAATGGGCAAATCATCGACCAAACACTGATATTGTATAATCCAACGTACTCCCAGTTTGATATGAATAAAGAAACGAATACCCAGCAGTCAACCAAAAATAATCGAGCAATATTTCAGAGACAACATCCTTGCAATTCTTCTTAAGCTCCTTGCTGAACGCTCTTGAAGAGACAAAAAGGTTTTCATTCTCTAGGAGGGCCAATACGGCTTCTCACAATCTCGCCAAAGCCTTTGTTCCTTAATTTTTCCTGCAGAGTGATTCTCGCAAATTTCCATCCTTGCCCCGAATGGATAAATATTCCAGTTTGGTAGTTCTTCCTATTTAAAAAAATGCTCAGGCAGACGGTGGAGAGATGGAAAAATGGTCAAATCATCAACAGAAACACTGGTAATGTATAAGATCCAACGTATGCTCAGTTTGAAATGGGTAAAGAAACGAATACTTAGCGGTCAACCAACAATAATCTAGCAATATTTCAGCGACAACATCCTTGCAATTCTTCTCAAGCTCCTCGCTGAACGCTCTTGAAGAGACAAAAAGGTTTTCATTCTCTAGGAGCTCCAATACGGCCTCTCTTAATCTCGTCAAAGCCTTTGTTCCTTGATTTTCTCCTGCAGAGTGATTCTCGCAAATATCCATCCTTGTCCCGAATGAATAAATATTCCAGTTTGGTAATTTTTTCCATCTAAAAAGTTGCTCAGGCGAACGGTTGAGAGATGGGAAATTGTCGAATCATCGAGAGAAACACTGGTATTGTATGAGATATAACGTATGCTCAGTTTGAAATTAGCAAATGAACGAATACTAAGCGATCAACCAACAATAATCGAGCAATATTTCAGTGACAACATCTTTGCAATTTTTCTTAATTTCTTAGCTGAACGCTTTTGAAGAGACAAAAAGGTTTTTATTCTCTAGGAGCTCCAATACGGCCTCTCGCAATCTCGTCAAAGCCTTGTTCCTTGATTTTCTCCTGCAGATTATTCTCGCAAATATCCATCCTTGTCCCGAATGAATAAATATTCCAGTTTGGTAATTTTTTCCATCTAAAAAGTTGCTCAGGTGAACGGTTGAGAGATGGGAAATTGTCGGAACATCGAGACAAACACTGGTATTGTATGAGATATAACGTATGCTCAGTTTGAAATTGGCAAATGAACGAATACTAGGCGGTCAACCAACAATAATCGAGCAATATTTCAGCGATAACATCCTTGCAATTCTTCTTAAGCTCTTAACTGAACGCTCTTGAAGAGACAAAAAGGTTTTCATTCTCTAGGAGCTCCAATAAGGCCTCTCAGAATGTTGTCAAAGCCTTTGTTCCTTGATTTTCTCCTGCAGAGTTATTCTCGCAAATATCCATCCTTGTCCGGAATGAATAAATATTCCAGTTTGGTAATTTTTTCCATCTAAAAAGTTGCTCAGGCGAACGGTTGAGAGATGGGAAATTGTCGAATCATCGAGAGAAACACTGGTATTGTATGAGATTAAACGTATGCTCAGTTTGAAATTGGCAAATGAACGAATACTAAGCGGTCCACCAACAAAAATCGAGCAATATTTCAGTGACAACATCCTTGCAATTCTTCTTAATTTCTTAGCTGAACGCTTTTGAAGAGACAAAAAGGTTTTCATTCTCTAGGAGATCCAATACGGCCTCTCGCAATCTCGTCAAAGCCTTTGTTCCTCAATTTTCTCCTGCAGAGTGATTCTCGCAAATACCCATCGTTGTCCCGAATGAATAATATTCCAGTTTGGTAATTCTTTCCATCTAAAAAGTTGCTCAGGCAGATGGTTCAGAGATGGGAAAAAGATCCTATCATCAACATAAACACTGATATTGTATAAAATTCAACGAATGCTCAGTTTGAAATGGGTAGAGAAACGGATATTTAGTGGTCAAACAACAATAATCGAGCAATCTTTCAGCGACAACATCCTTGCAATTCTTCTTAAGCTCCTCGCTGAACGCCCTTGAAGAGACAAAAAGGTTTTTATTCTCTAGGAGCTCCTCACAATCTCGTCAAAGCCTTTGTTCCTTGATTTTCTTCTGCAGAGTGATTCTCGCAAATATCCATCCTTGTCCCGAATGAATAAATATTCCAGTTTGGTAGTTCTTCCCATTTCAAAAGTTGCTCAGGCAGACGGCAGAGAGATGGGAAAATGGGCAATCGGTGAAAATTAGAAAACTTCGCCGAAGGCTCAGATGACTTCTCTTTCAACCAGCGCGATACATACAGAGCATTTTCCTGACTGTATTCCAGATTCGATGCAGTCTGTAGGACAAAGTTTCCCATTTCGTTGTCGAATGAACTCTGTGGATCTGATGAGGCAGAAACTGATGCTTTCTGTGATAATCGGAATGAGGAAATTTTACGCTGGAACTTTTGCTTCGATTTTTTTGCGCGAACATAATTCCCAAACTCGATTAGTTTTGATACTGTCGTAGAATTTTATTCGAAGTGAGCAGAGGCGAACTAAGGTTTGAAAAGTCTTGTGAAAGGAATGCAATTGGGCATTTCTCCTTATGAAAGTTCATCAATCAAATAGTATTTTTCAAAACGAGTGCAAAACGTAAATATATTCTTCCATGAGTTCAACATTCAGAAAAAGAGTTTTTGAACGAATGATGTAAGATTTATTTATTTATTCTTTTAAATTGATAGCTAGCAAAATACAATACATGAAACAAAAAGGTTCCTAGCTGAGGTTAGTGCAAAATGGGGTACCATACTATTCTGCATATGATACCAGAGTTCAGGGAAAAACCTCAGTAGAAAAAATTCTGTCTCGCCGTTTCTCCAAAATACAAACCTAAAACTATTCGAATAAATACCTTCAATATTCAGATACAAAATACTTCATTCTTGCTCTCGGGCCAGGAGGGTGTTTCAAACCAGGTCTGGCCTTCCAAGTAATGATTTTTTGAATCTCCTGTTCATCTAAGACCGGTACAGGACCCTACTGAAGCTTAATCATCTCCCATAGATTTAAATTGTGGTATTTCATCCTAAATATCGAATTCGATTTCAGAATAATTATGAAAAACATGTGACAAACATAATAAAGATATTTTCCGTACAAAAAATTGAAATATTGAAACTTGTGTACGATTATTATGAATTATTTTGTTGAATTCACTCAATTTTTCAATGGTACAAATAGAATATTTCCATAAATATCCTCCACTGGTCTTGTCGCACTACCTTGTGTACGATTATTATGAATTATTTTGTTAAATTCACTCAATTTTTCAATGGGATAAATAGAATATTTTCCATAAATATCCTCCACTGGTCTTGACGCACTACCTTACTAGTAAGGTAGTGCTTTACGTGGAAAAATTTTGTTTGTCAAAACTGTCAGTGTCAATTATAGGTACATTAACAAAACTAATGATATTTGTACAGGAAAAACTGAGTGATTCATCTCACAATCTGTACATTCAATTATTTCGAATAATTTACCCATGAAGGAAGTCTTGTACACAACACAGTACAGCATATGTTCCTAGAATCAAATGTAACTTTTTTTTAGAACGGTTTATACAAGAATTAATACATCCCCTCGTAGCAGAAATACCGATAAAATTTCAAATGTTTAAAATCGAGTCTTTTATCCGAAACAACAATACTGCCTGAATCCTCCTGTATATTTCAGGATATACTTTTTTTTCTGTGCTAATTGGTTCTCATCTTCATCAAAAAGTACGAACTTCTCTGAAATCTCAAATGGTTTTTCTTTCTTTTCAAGATTTGCAATAACTTCGTAATTCATTTATAATTCATTTAGAGTCATATTTCCATAAATATTCTCCTGGAGTTTTCGAGTAGATTTTCTTATTCCTTGACGAAACATAGCTGTAACTTAATTTTCTTCACTACGGTAATTGGTAACCTGAGGAAGTTGATATTTTTATTAAGCTCACAGATATCCTGTGTCATCACGTGTAATAAAATACTTGCCGCATGTTAGAAAGTCTTTCAAAAGCAGTGATTCAACCGGCATGGTGAAATATGACAAAACGAACGCTTTTCTGTTCGAATACGGGTGCATCATTTCATATATAGTGAAAAAAAAATACATTTCATTCGAAATAATACTTCATATGAAACTATACGAACTCTGCGTTGTGTTATATCGCAGGCAAAAAACAACAAACTGGCTTTAGTTTTGATAACTGTACACCAGGTTGTTGAGAGCTGGCCGAATTTTCAATGAGAATTTCCAGTGTTTTCCAGAAAAAATCATTTTAGAAACAATGAATCCCCAAAACATCATAGCGATTCTCCGTTTTTTGTTTGGTAGTTAGGTTTTCTAGAAAAAAATATTGAATTCACCGAAATAAGGAAGCTTATTAAAACGCTCAGAATTAGTGGTTGAAGGTGAAGTATGCGTTTAAATTCATTCTATTGGATGAATATTGAATCACATATAACAGTCCTGTTGTGAATCGTCAAATCCACTACTTATGCTTGCTCGCACGTCATCATGATGCGATGTTTGACCTTACGAGCATAGAAAACGCATTTTCAATATTTAATTAAATATTAAATACTTGCAATTTTGTGAATAATTGAAAAGGCCTAAACATTGAAATATGGTGAAGAAAATAATGGAAATAGTCTCAATTTCAATAAATTTTTTATCATTCAGAATATCCTCTCAACAACTCATTGGAAGTCGAATCCTATCTAAGCCTTAGATCGAGATAAACCTCAGATAAATAAAGAACATACATAGGCCCCAAGCGCTAAATCAATAGAATAAATTTTAGGATAAAATGTACAAAGTAAATGTTTGTGTTTGTTTTGAAATTTGACAGTTTAATATAAATAAAAGACAGATCCCTTTCCAATTCAAAAGCAAAATTCCCATTAAAAACAATAAGGGAACATCTTGAGGAGTTCAGGGCTACTCCTGTAAACTGAGAGATCATTAATTAATCAATCCACATTTCATATTCAAGTTAATTGTTTTTTTTGTCCATATGTATCTTCGGAAATTTCAAATTTTACCCTACAGTCACTTGTAAAATCACATATTCCAATGTATTATAATTTTGCCTGGCTGCAGGACTGTACTGTCGATGGCCATTTGGTCTTTGGGTCAATAAAGTGCGCATATTATTATTAAAAGACAGAATAGTGTTTTTTCAGGGGCACTGAAACGAAATTAATATAATTTCTCTATAAACAGAGATCAATAGAATTTTTTTTTGAACAAGTTGCATCCACCTTATGGTTATTAGCGACGGTATATTTTCTGCCTCAATGTTTAAATAATGAGGGAAACATGGTTAAATTAAAACCTACTTCCCATAATCGACCCACACAACTGTACTCAATTATGGAACGTAACTGTTTGTGAACAATCATGTTTTTCACATGTCTTGCAAATGATACAGTATATCGGCATTTGTCTGAAGTAAATGAACTCCTATATTACCTACTACAAGATACATTCAAATACAGCAGGGAGAGGAATATAAATATAGAGATCTTTTTTTTCTATTTGTATCTGACAAGGCCTATCTATGTTCTTCATTGATCCAAGAAAACTCAATAAATTAGATGAAATAAAAATCCCTTTATTAATTTCGTCATAACTCAACGCTATAAGTTTCATATTTTAGTATCGTTCCCTTCTTCTGCCCGAATAGGCTATAAAATATAGTTAGTATATTACCCGGGTTCGAATATTTGTCGAAACGACACAATACCAATTTTATTGCCCAGGCTCATGGGCCTTTGATCGTGCCCTAATTGGAAATAAAAGCAATTTTAACCAATCTCTTTTATTTTCCTGCGCTATAAAAGCAACTTGATAAATGATACAGTATTATCAGTTTTATCTCGAGGATTTTGCGCTTATACCCCGCTACTGATTGTATGAAGCGGATGCATTGCTAGCTTTATTCATACAAGCGTCCTCCGATTTTCGGTTTTAGCGGAAAACAATTTGTTCGCTGTGTCCTGTAGAGCACGTTATGGTTCATGGACAGTGAAGTTGAACTGCTCGTAGTCGTAGGTTCACGTTTTCATACTGCTGCTTATGAAAAATTGGTTTTGCACAGGGCTATTCGTTTGATTGATGAGTAACTGCTGAGCGACTCAAGAGTTTGAGGTACTGGCTCCTTTGTGTATTCTTTTTGTTAGTAGTACAAAGCTCCTGAGTTACCCCTATTACCTTCACTTTTTTATATCGGTTCATTTTCGTTCGAATTGTGGATATTTCGATGGAATCAATAGTGTTTTCCTACTGAAATCGCAAATTATTTAATTACTTTAACGATCTTTCTTCACCTCATTATTTTCCTACCTGTGATTGTTGTTGTATTTATCATCTGTCCAGAACATTTTTTCAAATCGAAAAGTACTTAACAACCATTTTGCGCAACTCGGGAACACAATGCTCTGGAACAGCTCTGAAGCACGAAACTCTCAAAACGAATACAATTTAATAATAATAAATAAATAACGACTGACAGTTAGTATGGAATTAATTATAAAAAGTTTGCATATTTTTCTGATGACAATTCATAATAAAATATGGAAATCAGCTGCGATAATATCATTCTACACGGTTACCGATAGAATATTGTAAGCAATATGCCGGAAAATGATTTTTCTGAACTCACAGATTCCCAGAATTTTGTTTCTTCGTCCAGAACACCTATGGTAAATTACTGTTTTGGTAACCATCCGGATGTACCCTCTTCCTGGACGCTTTTTCTTTGAGAAAGTAACATATCGTTGGTCATTACCATACCAAAGAAATACCGGCTTACAGTTCATATGAAATTAGTTCTCAAAATTTTGGAATATGGGAAGCAGCAGTGAAAATAATTATTATTTTACACGGTTGCCGAAAAAATACTGTGAGCAACACGTCCAATAATAGCTTTTTGCACTCACAGATACCAGGATTCGCCTATAGGACTCGTCCTAGAGTTGTGTAATTGTCCAAAATCCCTTATTTTCCTTACTTGTTACGTAATGTACGCAATATAGCCATACACTCCTATTGTCAAGCTGCTATTAAAGCACTGAGCTCCTACGTCATCGACTCAAAGATGATCTGGGGGTGCCGGAACAAACTCAATGAGGTAGGCAAGAAAAATAAGGTCTTTTTAATCTGGGTTCCCGGCCATTCGGAATTAAAGGAAAGAAGAGGCCAATACACTTACTAAAGAATGAGCACGAACCTCACTCATTGGCCCGGAACCCTTCTGTTGTATAGGTAAATGTACCTATAAGAATGAGTTTCTGGGGAAGGAGAAAGCAGAGAGGGAAAAACTCTGGCGGAATCTTCCAGGGATGGATCATTCCACTAGGCCCTAGTGTGAAACTAGATTTCACATTGCATTTGTTTTAAACGATTTTAAACGAAGTTAATAGTTCCAATCCGACTTGACTTGACTCGACTGGTCTGGACTGGCTTGGTGCGAAATGGGGCTTACAGGACACTGTCGCCTCAGAAAGCACCTGTTGAGGATGGGATTATCGGACACTGATGAGTGTAGGTTCTGAGGGAAGTAGGAAGAAACCCATTCACCTAGTCACGGAATGCTTTGGCATTGCGAGCCCAAGGAGAATTCCTTGGGCGAGAAACTTGTAAGAGTGAGGAACTAGCCTCGTTGAAGCCTTCACAGATATTAGATTTCATCAGATCTCTGGAACTGTAAAGGGTTTTGTCAGAACAGCTCTGTAAGGGGACACAATAGACCTTTAGGTCACAGTGAACCGTAACCTCTTTCAAAACTATAACTATAACTACTTGTTACGTAAATTACTTTATTTTCAACAAAAGTTTTCTTTGAAAAACCCCGTAAATTCTAAAATGATTTCCAACCCCTGTTTTCAACTGGGCAAGTTCGGTCACTACATAAATTCCCCTCGTCCTCACGGCAAAACCAGCGAAACCAGTAACAATTTTCGTCGTTTCTCCCCCATCAGCGTTCTTATTTACTTTCAATCTCGAGTATTAAATCTGCCAGAGTCAAGCGACTCTCCACCTCCTCGCCTGAAATGAACCGGGAGTAATTTCGTCCCCAGAGTGTTCACGTCCACGCACCTGCTCAACAATGGACGACAACAGTTGTGAAGTACATCGTAATTTGTCGCATCATTTGTGGCAACTTTTCTTACAAATTGGAAAGATTCGCGGGTCTCATGCCGAGGCGAGGGGAAACTTCAAAGTGTGCTGTTTAATTAAAGACGCCGCCGCATTGCTCATTTTAGAGCCAAAAATGTCGGCGTCAGGAATGAAATCAATACGGCTCTTTGGGGGAGTTCTGAATCATGTCGATATTTATAAGAATATTGATTTCAGAGTAATTTTTCATTCCGATCTTGCCATTGTATATCCTGAACCACTTGGTCAATTTATAAGGAAGTGTCGGCATGAAGTTCTTTGATGTTTCGCCGCCTTCTTTCAATGGGAATAATATAATATTTCTTGTTATTGTATTTGAATGTATATCCTTATTTACTTTTCAATCTCGAGTATTAAATCTGTCAGAGTCAAGTGACTCTCCACCAGGAGTAATTTCGTCCCCAGAGTGTCCACGTCAACGTACCTGCTCCAACAATGGACGATAACAGTTGTGAAGTACATCGTAATTTGTCGCATCATTTGTGGCAATTTTTCTCACAAATTGGAAAGATTCGCTGTTCTCGTGCCGAGGCGGAGGGAAACTTCAAAGTGTGCTGTTTAATTAAAGAAGCCGCCTCATTGCTCCTTTTTCAGCCAAAAATGTAGGCGTCAGGGATGAAATCAATACGGCAGTTTAAGGAAACCTGTATAATGTCGATGTTTATTAGAATATCGATTTTAGAGTAATTTTTCATTTTGATCTTGGTATAATATATCTTGAATCACTCTGTCGATTTATAAGGAAGTGTCGGCATGAAGTCTTTGATGTTTTCCTGCCTTCTTTCGATGGAAGTATTATGATGAATGGATGATTTTTTGCTTCTCTCAGTGATTTCATTGAATCCTGCAAGTTATATTACTGATCAATTGAATTTATGAAACATTTTTGGTTTCTCGGATTCACGGTGGCAGGTATTCATGATGTCATAATATTGTTTCAACCCTTTTTCATCATTTTATTGTTGACAATCACTATCTTCCTTTGTATAACTTGCGACCGAATGCATTTTAAGTACCCATGTCAAAATAAGGGTTGTTTTCATGTGAGTATATTATTGAATATGTACCTTAATCGATTTTTTAGAATTCTGAGAGGTTAATTTTTAATTGAATATTGAAATATGGTTTCTTTACTCGTAAGTTCAAAGGTCGTGCAATTTTGACATACAAGCAAACATGATTAGTGGAGGAGATTCACAAAAGAATGGTCAGTTTGCATCGCTGTAAATTGTGATTCAACATTCAACCAATGAAATGAATGCTCATACGTCACACTCTGCTTCTGATCATTTGAATTCACAAGCTTGTTGCAGTGTTTAAAGTGTTTTTTTTTTTTGAAAATCCAACTCGAAACCAAAGGGTCCCTTATTTCTGAAAAAAATTTCTTGTGAATCACTCTGAATGCCATTCTTGGCCATTGCTGGCGAAAACGGCACAGAATCTGACAGCAGTGAAGCTTGAGCAAAGTTGATATTCAGGGGAGAATTATGAATGATTCGAATATAATTCCATATTGATTTGCAAAGTTGATATACAGGGTAAAATTATGAATGAATTTGAATATGAATATGAATATAATTTCTCATTAATGAATGAGTGATTGCTTATATTCAGTGACATTGAGTGATTTGCTGAGATCATATTGTTGTTCAAGGTGAGGCATCAATTCCGGCAGAACTTAGAAATTATATTGTATTACGAAATAAGCATCAACGGATCTTGACGTTCACAGGTATATTCAATGAGTATCGTATTCTGCAAATATAATACTCATCACCATGCTTGCCAGCGCTATTCCGCATTCATGTCACAGTAAAAACGACCCGTTACTTGAAAACTGACTGCTAACAAAACCAATTCATCCCAAAATATTCAAATGTATTCAAATATAATCTCCTCAAAATCCAAGCAAAACGGAGAAACATGTATATGCAAATAATAATTACACAGTTGTCTAGAACTCTTCAATAATATTACGACAAATTAAGTTTGAAGTTTATCCACCAAGAACTTCGCGAAATATAGGTTCCAAGTTCTTGGGTTAAATGAAGACTTCGTGATATACTTCGAGTTGAATCAGTTTGCGTTTCAACAAAGGGAAGTTTCTATCTTTCCTTTAGTATGAATAGAAGTTTGCTCGGAGTTTATAGCGTCTGTCATTTCAGCAGGTGGAATTCAGAACGTTTATAACTTAGAGAAAACAATACCACTGGTAGGGTTAGTTAAACTTCTTTTTTGCTGCAAGTTATTTCTTTTGTGGGTGCGTTTAGCTTTTGAGTAGGAAAGACATCATATCATGAGATTATAAAATACTCATATAAGTATCTATTAAATGTTATGGGATGATCTCCTTCAATTGAATTTTCAATGCTTTAGCTTGGCTCCAATTAATTGAAGACTCCCTCAGAGCGGCAGGGCATTTTGCATGGAAAGAAGAATTAATTTAATGAATGTGCACAAACTCGATGCTACGCTTTCTAATCTAAATATTTCTAACCTTGAACTGATAAACACAATCTAAATCTACTACTAAAACTACTTGCCACAGTTAAGGTAAATGTACCAATTATCGACACTAAAGTCGAAACTTGGGAATGTACAATGTTTTTTCGGATAGTCAACAAATGTTTACTCACACATAAGAGCCATTTTTCAATTCATTGTACTTTCAATTTCTCAAAGTAAACATGAAATTGTTAACAGGAAGTTTTGATATTTAAAAAAATACAATTCTAATTCAAGTTGAAAGTCAGATGTCCCAATTATCGACAGCTCTGGAATTGAAATTACCAATTATCGACACACATAAGGACCAATTATCGACACTGAAATCAAGAAGAATAAAGAGTTATATGGATAAGAGCAAAATAAAGATTAATAGGATCGATAAATTCAATGAATGACATCGTGAATCGATGAATGAAATACATATACAGGATACAGGGGTGTTAAGAATGACGTTATCGAATGCCAAAGGGGACTTCTCAACTTATATTAAGAAGAAAAGTTATAATGAAAATGAAATGACGATTCCCTCTCAGATTCGTATTTCCTTTATAATTGTTGTTTATTCACCAAATCGAATAGTACTAGAATAGAACTATTTAGGTCTACTCACACTAAGCTCTGGACAGCTCAGAAGTTCGAAACTTTCAAAACATATACACGTTGTGTGAAAACCATGTTTCAAAGATCGACACAACAGCAACTGTAATAACGCTCTAACGTTACCATACGTCTCTGATATCTATATGATGAATCGACAATAAATCTGTACTCTCCATTCGAGGGTACGAACTGAAATCATTATCAATAACGAAACTGAAAGGAATAGGCCTTTCGATGATTCGTTTGGGAGAATATTCCGTTCCAAATTACATACAAATGACCGAGTATAATGGCCGAGCACAAAATGCAGTAAAAACAACAGGTTTATGCTATTGTAAATCTAGACAATTATGTGACTAGTATCTGATCAGTGTGAACTTAGAATTACTCTCTGTTCTAACTCGAAATTTAAATACATTTGGGCAAGACTTTGGCAAGATATACCCCTGGGAACAAGAGATCGAAAAAAACAAAATTTGGAACTGCAGCTTGGTATTACAAGGGGTCAATTCGTTTCAATTGGTGAGTTGCTCTTGAAGAACTTAAGAACTGGAAACACTGGTCTATGTGTGTCCGTTTGTTTGGAGCTTGAAGCTTCTGAGTAACTCAGTTTCCATATGATTTTTGTTATATCGGTGCTGTCATGTTCATATTTCTTCAGATCGTAGCAATTTTGATGTTATCAAAGGTATTCACTTATCTAATATCAAATTTCTGAGCTACTGTGACGATCTTCCTTTTCCACATTCTTGTTTTATTTGTAATTTCTGTTATTAACCATCCTACATATACAGATGTGGTAGAAACGGATGGAAACAGGGGAGTTTCAGTGTTAAACTCACGCTGGTTCGGAGTCCAGTGGAGCAGTGGAAGAATCGAAACCTCGGAGCGATGCGATATTGAATAAGCGGCGGGTCTGTAGTGGTAGTGGGGGATGCATCGCTCTGCTCCTGCTGCAATTCTTAACGCGGTCCGCTGATTGAATTAGTCGCAATCCAAACTTTGGATGCGATAGACCATACGGTTTGAGAATAAATTAGATTCTGCGGAAATCAAAATGTATACGGTTGAAGAGAAAATTCAAATAATAAAATGGTATTTCGGTGGTCAATCAATTGCGGAGACAATAAATTCGTTTATTGTTGCTTTTGAAGATAGGCCGATACCTTCACGTTCGGCTATTTCCAAAATAGTCAAAGGTTCGAGCAATGTGGTTGTTTACGAACATGCCTTCATTGCAGAATTGATAAACCACGAAGACCGTCAGTGAAAATCGTTTGGCAAGAGAAGTGGATGTGTGTGCGGCTGTTGAAACCAGTGCACCTTGTTCTAGCAGAAAAATTGCCCAGCAAGTCGATTTGGGCGATAGAACTGTTCGGAATATTTTGAAAAGAAATGGTTACAAATGTTATAAGGTGCAACCTCTCAGGAAATTTTTCCAGAAGACCATTTCAAAAGAATGGAATTCTGTGAAAAGATGATGGAAAAAGAGAATGAGAGTAGTTCTTTTCTGAGCAATATCTTATTCACGGATGAGTCATCGTTTTCATTGCATAGAAAACATAATCCATCCGTAGTAAGATATTGGTCTAGGGAGAATAAGCACCTGAGTATTCCTGTGCGTACCCAGTATCCTGAAAAACTTAATGTTTGGACAGGAATGCTGGGTAATTACATGATAGGGCCATTTTTCATCGATGGTAACCTAAACGCTGCAAAATATTTGGATCTATACAGAATCAAATTGTTCCGACAGTTCGACAACTACCAATTAATTTTGATGATGTCTGGTTTCAACAGGATGGCTGCCCAAGTCATAACGCAAGCGCAGTCACACAATATCTAAGAACGACTTTTTCTGATCGTCTCATTACCACAAACGGAACCATCAAATGGCCCCCCAGATCTCCAGATTTATCTCCCAATGATTTCTTTCTTTGGGGATATCTCAAAATATGGTGTATGGGCAAGAAATGAAAGAGCGACGAACTATTGAATTAAGGTCCAAAATAATCCAACTTTGTTCCAAAATAGCAAGTATGCCGAATCTTCTCCGAGATATGAGATTAAATCTTTATAACAGATTTGGCTATGTTTGGCACAACAAGGTGGATTATTTGAACATTTGATTTGAATTTTTCTTCAATATAAAATGTTTTAATTTGTTTCTATTTTCGTAGAATTAATTCTGTTTTTTTTTCATTTTTTTTTTTCGTTGAATTTATTTGTTTTTTCATAGAATTTATTTTATTTTCAAACCAGTTATGGCGAAAAAGAACCTGATATTATTTTAACAGGAAATTATTTGTTTCATCATTGAGGCAAATAACTTCCGCCCATGGCGCCATAAGAGTGGAGAAATTTGTCGTATTCATTTTCAATAGACATGCGACGTTATCCATCTCCCGTTTCGAGTGTTACTGATTCTTCTTCGATTCGAATGATTCGATCTAGATCGTTGCGCGCCATCCCCCACTACCACTACCGACTGCCATTCCAACAGACCCCCCGTTTATTCAATATCGCATCGCTCCGAGGTTTCGATTCTTCCACTGCTCCACTGGACTCCGAACCAGCGTGAGTTTAACACTGAAACTCCCCTGTTTCCATCCGTTTCTACCACATCTGTATACATGAACAA
>CM024239.1:90869621-90902197 GCA_013421045.1 Propylea japonica
CCCAAAGAAAGAAGTCGCAAGATGTTAAATCACAAGATCTCGCTGGCCAATCGTGATCACCTCTGCGAAAGATAACACGGTCCGGAAACTTTTCCTGCAAAAGATCGGCGGCCCGTTTGAGTTCTTATGTTAATTGAACTTTATAACCTTAAGACCCAAATTTTTATGTAAAATACGGTGTAATAACGTTTGTGGAAGGCCTAATTCCAAAGAACGACAAGGAATGGACAACCTGGGTTTCTTCGACACTTTCGGCCACAGCAGCACTATTCTCGGCTGTTCTTGAGCGATGTGCACGGGTTTTATTCTTCACATCACCAACTTGTCCCAACAGCTCGATTTCCACCAATTTCTTCATTGCGGTCCGACAAGGTGCCTCACGATGACCAAAAAACCAAAAATGTTCGAGTTTTAGGAATCGTCTCTGCCGAATTTTCACCATTTCATCTTGAATTTCAATAATTCCAATGCGTCTTGGAGCGTGTATCGTTCTTTTTCATTAATGGCGTAGTTTCTACCTGTCCAATGTCAAAAAATGACAGCTTCAAACGTGACATGTACCGCAATATCGGGGCTATTCAAAATTATTGGAAACAACCCTTACATGACCGATTTTGCCTATTTATGAACTTAACCGAGGCCTACCCTCATAACTTCAATGCCCTAATTCCATCTGTTCGCGAGTTATCGTGTGCACGGAATCAACGGATGGCCAGACTGAATCATTTTTGACCTTGAATTCTCTTCACACTGTGTCCAACAGAATTATTCGGAACCAATCCTGGCCCATAATTCGAAAATCATAGGCATTTTCTTTTATAGATAGTAGTTTTTGTTTTCCTTGGAAAGGGGGGAAGTCTAGGAACAAATGCGCAGAGTGTTTAATTATACATTACCTTTAATAATAATATAGCATTGTGAAAGTTCGCGACTGGAATTGAGTTGATTATTCCTGAAAATTAGTTCAAATACTCTCCTCAGCGTTAGATAATCCTCATGGTGGAACTAAGTGCAGGAATATCGATCGACATAGCTCAGGTATATTTTCAGAATTCACTTCAAGAGGTTGCTGCGTTCATAATTTATTCAATGGCTTCCATCTGCCAGAGAAATTATAATTGTAAGGAAAACTACAGCTAGAAATAGATAGTGACAAGTATTCTGACTCCTGCAGCCTTCATGTTCGTTTAAGATTATTAGTGATATATTATGAATATGCCATCTTCCAAACAAGGTTTCATCTTATCATGAAATGGAACATCTATAAAATATTCATCATGTCATGAAATTGTGGATATTTTATGAGCTAAAATTGCTCTAAATCGGACCATTTTTGTTGGGTATAACTGTAAAGCTTAGTATCCAAATCGTAATGCTGTATCCTTTATTTACCACAATATGTCTACGGTTAATACGCTTTTTTGATGACCTGAAATACTTGATGATGGAAAATTCCTTGAAATGTAATCGAGGCTATTTTCATCATTATCTTCTATATTATTCAACGTTTCAGCCAACATTCGACAGAGGTTCGTCAAGAAAACATACTTAAAAAGGGCATTTTTCGTAACTTTTGTCAAATATCTTCAAACAGCAATGAAAGTCCCTTGTTTGAAACTTCAGAGTCAAAGTCTAATGGTGAATTAATAGCCGATTATAAACAAGATAATTTTCGAATGGAATAACTTGAAATATTGAAATAATCATCATGATAAAACTTCTTACCAACTCTGTACCTCGATAATGAAGAAAATATGTGATTTGATATAAACCTCATAGGGTTGAAGATTGGAAAATATTTTCAAAATATTGTGCCTTTTTGACCATGCAGGAGGAATCTACCGAGATGTTGAGGCTCCAAATCTACGCTGAAATGTTTCAACACTATCACCAGAAGTTTCACTTCATTTCGAAATTACAAAAACTCTTCTGAAAAAAAGATTATTTTGGCTGTTCCTACCATACTCTTTCTTTTTTGTTGAACGTTTTCCATGGAAATGAAGAACAAAGCTTCCTTGCTCAGTTGTGCTTTAACATTTAAAGAAATTATTCAAATCTAATGACCATTTTTAACCCAAAGTTAAGGAGTAGCCAAAAGTTTCATAGGTATGTATAAAAGGGCATCAAAATATGCTCTCTTCAAGAAGATAAAATGAAGAACTTGAGAATATATCTGAAATTTCGAGCAAAATAGCTATCCAAAGAAATTGTTGGATAAGGCCAATCGGAAATGGATAAATTGATAGAACATCATTCAAAAACTCAAGGTACTATCAAAGCTAATTTAACTAGGGTAAACCTGATATTGAACATGAAATGTGAAAATGCATCAAAGCAGTACCCTGTGAGTGAGCTAGAACCTATATTCAAAGAAGAAACAAAACGTTCGAATAAAGGAACCCAAAAAAATTATATCAACTTAGAGATACTGATTAGTCAAAGCTTGTCCAACATGCTTTAAAGAAGACGATATTATTCAATGAGGTGAAGCTTTCAGAAGCTTTTCAGAAGAAAACCTGAGACGTGAAAAACTGAAGTAAGCAGTTTTCATGCCAATAACCGATAAGCGAATAGTCAAACCATCTGTTGGAAATCAAAAACGTCTGGACTCGAATAATAAGAGCTAAATTAGATCGAATGAACTTTTGTCAACTGAATAAATCAAAAAAAAGGTAAAATCATTGATGATAGTTTCTGAGAACTGACGAAAAATACTTTTCCGAGAGTTAAAATTCTGAAATGTTTTCCTGACGACAGAACGTCGAACAGATATAGTAAACATGATGGCTAAAAACCCTAATAATATTTGAATGAAAGTTCTATCATCAAGAATATTTCTGAATTAATTTTAGTATCAAGCGAGCGGAACTTTCAATGGGGACAAAGAGAAATCCATAATTTGATATGTATATTTTGTAGCATAATAAAGAATCATACAAGCAATGGATATCTCTCGAAAACATCTCTATCAAACATCAAGAGAAACATCTGAGAAAAACCCGGCAGCGTTTGTGTAGCCTCCAAAACATAGTCCCAAGGAAATGAACTGCCACCCCGACATTCGTGCACCTCATATCTCAAAATGTATTCCTCAATGGGATGTTATCTGAAGGCAATATGATTTCTGGCTCGAAGCGAATACGTTTCTAGAGCTATTAAATGGTACTCGATTAGAATCTGGAAATAATGAGAGTTAATTTCTCTATACTCTGCTTCTGAGTGATATAATTCACTCATGCTGCTGCTTTATAAGACAATCGCGCTTGGGATCCCCTCCAGCTGATTAAAATTACAACCTTTTTATTAGATAAAGAGACTTATTGTTTTGGTATTTCAGCTGTATTTCGTGTTTTGAAGCATCCTTAGTAGTTCGTGGTATCAGGATGCTCCCAGTTTAGCTGAATATAAGGGTTGTCCCCCCGAAAACTATATTTTATTCTATCTGTTTTCCCCTAAAGCTTATGCAGTTGCTCTCCTCACTGACAGTAATAAGTTCCTGATATCCCGAACAGAAAAAATATTCACTTTATTCTTCCATATTCATTATGTTTTATGAGAAATGTATCATACAAACAGGATAAATCCTATAAAAATACCTATGAATGAAGTTTCACAAAGCGTTAATCTATATTAACAACAATACTCTCGATATTATTAATATTATTATTATTTGAATGTGGGTCGTTATGTTTCCACGAACTGTGATTCATTCATGAAAAACCAAGGAAGTCAATGAAGTTGATAAAACCGACAACTTTTTTAGGAGCCTTGGCCGTTACCTCTTGGGTGACGAAGACCAGTTTCCCCATATGAACTGTTCTCGATAAACTCACAATAAACCTCTTCTGATTTAGCAAAGGAGTATAAAAAACAAGGTCGATATGTAGAATTATTGTCACCAAAAAATGAGGAAAAACATTGATCTTATTGAGGCTCCATTATAATTATAAGACAAAAGGTGCACCTAAAACTCTTTTTTGGAACAAGACTCGAGAGTTTTATTTATTTGAACTTCTTTCTCGTCAAAAGTAACAGAGGTCTATATCAATACAGAATATTCAAATATCTACACAATGATTTGTGAAACAAAGTGTATAGTCCGTTCACGAAAGGTTAAGCCGTCGGTTGGCCATGAAATTGGCATATTCCACTTTGTATTTTGACATTTAGGTTATGTTGTTATTTTATTGTCATATTGAAACGCAATGTTGTCAAATAACATAGAGTTCCTGATAACTCGAAAGCTCATCGAACGAGGCCGGGTACATTCGGCACGTTGACTTTATTTTAAGTTATGACAGCAAATACTGCCCAACTTCAGATAAATAAACAAAGGCCTACTATGCGCTCAAACTTTCGTAAACAGACTATTAGGTAACCCACCAACTGTTCAGTTGCTACGTAGTTCCAAACTTCAGGGTTTTCAATTGCGACCAGAGAAATATATCACGGGAATACGTAAAAAGGTTGGTCCTGTTCTTATTCACAACAAATTTTCACCCTTTCTGGCACGCTTATTGCAAGGGTTGATGTTGTGTTCCTACATATGGAAATCGTTGGAAGATTTGTAGCGAGGCAGCAGGGGATTTTGATACAAAAAAGCTCGCTTGAAATAGATGGGGGCTAATGAACGTAGTTCTAGGCTACGTAACGGCCTCACGGTTTATGAAGGCCCTAAAACATGAGTGAAATTAATTCTAGGATTGCTATATAATGTTTGGAATTTAGTTGCAACATTATTGTTTATTGTATCCCGGTAATAGGTTGTTATTTGGTTGATTGTATATTTTTTTATGGTTCGTGAAACGAAGAATTCAAAGATGTTCTCAGGAAATGCTCATTTAGAAAAATATTCGAATACGTTTTATGAAATTCTCTATAGTGTGAAATCAGGAAATTAAGTTTATTAACAACTATATAATATGTAATGTCATCATTACTGACGGTTAAAATGAATAAAATTTGGGAAAAGAAAAGATGCATTGGAAGTGGAGGCACAATTAGATCCTTTTTTTTTAAGATAAGTAGTTATAAGTTTGTGCAATTTAAGAGATTGTGATCGGAACTGTAAATTTAGATTTTTATGTCTTGTTCATTGTTATAATAATTGTTGAAAAACCCTGACTAGGAATTTTTGTTGCTGGTAATCAAGCCTGTTCACGCCATGATGTTCACGCCTAGTGAACGTACTTTTTTTCAATTTAAATTTCGCAATAATTTCCAATTCAATTTTCTCAATAATTTTCAATTTTCCTGTTATTAAATTTCAAATGAATTAAAATGCAGTACTCATTTATTTACCACAATTTCTTAAAACAGCTGTGATCTCTGCCGCTTGGCGCACATATTGTAGTTTCCGTATCAGTATCATTCTTTACGTGCAATACGAAAGATTGATTGTTTCCTTTCTGCTACCTAATAATAATTATTGTTCTAATAATTTACGTACACAAATTTCGAAAAATCTCGCTTTCTCAACGCGGTGTTCGCTGAAAATCGAAGTTGTGTATATCAGAAATACAGTGTTTCTGTTTAACAAACATTAAATCAAAAGACTCCGTTGTGAGAAATAAAGTTGTCACCAGTGGCGTACTCTGTGACTTTCCTAAGGATAAGTGGGGTCGAATTAATAATTTTCCAGCTTTTCAATCATAAAGGATCTACCACTTCTGGTTCAGTTTGTTGAGCTCAATCAATCTGCTTCTGGAAGCTGAGGACTGCTGCAAGATCCATAACTTAAGTTAACCCACTTCTAGGTAAGAATATTATTTTATTATTACTTTGGTTTCACTTGTCCATTTCGTTTTCGTACTGTGTTGGGATAAGATTTAATTCTAAAATACAGTCCACTAAAATTTTCTTAGTAAATCCCCAACATAATTTGGTCCTAGCGAGCCGAATTGCGTCCAATTTCAATATCTTAATCTAAATTTTCAGTAACTTCATCTCAAATTTCTCTTTTTTTTGCGGCCATAAAAACAGTTTTTTATAAGTATCCACATATTACAATCTGGCAACATACACCATAGCTGGAAAGTAATCTTTCTCAGAGTTCACATCTGTTTCAATTCACTTCAATTCTCTTTCTTTGTTTGTTTATTTACAACAATGCCACCTAAAACTGATACAGGTAATTCCTCATTGAACAAATTGGTCGATAAAAGAGCCAATGTATTTTCTATTGTAACCGGAATATGGAAAAAGATTCAAGGTTACGATTCTTCAAATATTTTTGAATTACAAGCGTACCAGGAAAAAATACCTGCGTACGAAGCAAAATTTGAAAGCATCCAAGAGGAAATAATGGAAATTAATTTCGAGTTGTCAGCAACTGAACGCGTTGAAACAGCGCAGTCAGAGTTGGCGTTTGCTGAGGTGGTAGCTCACATTAGGGCTTTATTTTTCTCATTGAAGCAGCAGCAATCAGTATCAAACCAAGCTTCCAACACACAGGTTTCAAATTTCGAATCACTGTTGCTACCAAAAATAAATATTCGATCTTTCTCAGGCGAAAGTTCAGAATGGCCAGAATTTTTTCAACTATTCAATTCTCTGGTACATGAAAATAAAAGTTTAGCGCCAATACAAAAATTTCAATTATTAAAATCTTATTTAAGGAATGAGTCGCTCGCAGTTATATCAGGACTGCAATTATCAAATGAAAATTACGAATTGGCATATGAAAGTTTGAAGTCTCGTTATCAAAACCCAAGAATGTTAGCGACTATGTACTTAAATGAAATATTAAATTTCAAAGCTTCAACAAATAATTCTGTTACACATCTCAAAGAATTCTTAAATTGTCATCAAACCTCAGTTAACGCAATAAAAGCATTAAACATAAAAGATTTATCAGATTTTCTTTTATTTTCACTAGCATTACGAAACGTTGATAATTATACTAGAAAAGCATTTGAAAGCCAATTGGGCTCGTCTGATATTCCTGAATATAAGTCTTTGATAGATTTTGTCACGAAACAACTCAAAGCTCAGGAGTTTTGCGAACAGAACTCTTCTAGATCTTCAAATAAATCAACAACCTCAAGTTCATCTCACTCATTCAAAAATAAACCAAAAAATGTTTTGCTCACAAGTTCTGCTGGTTCTTCTCAGGATCATTCCCTCAATGGCCCATCTCGTTCAGTGAACTCAAGAATTCTTCATTGTCCAAAATGTAATGATACACATCCTCTGTTTGCATGTCCATCTTATATAAAAATGTCGAGACAAGCTAAATTTGATTATTTAAAAAACTGCAAACGTTGCTTCAACTGTCTTGGACTTCACAATTTAAAGACTGTGCTTCCAAAAATTGCATGTAGAGTATGCAAATCAACTCGTCACCACACTAGCCTCCATCCAGATAACCAATCTGTCAATCAGTCAGATAATCCATCTGACATCCCGAACAATAACAGCCTCCACATTGAAAGTAAAGTTTCGGAACCTGAATCTGCTATCCCCAATGATATTATCAATTCATATCATATCAATAAAAAGTCTATTTGTGTTGGACAAGTGCTTCTTGGTACTGTTCAAGCTAGAATTGAATCTGCTGACGGTACAAAGCTCCAAGTTAGAGCTGTGCTAGATCCAGGGTCTCAAATTTCTGCCATCAGTCAGAAACTAGTGAAAAAATTGGGTTTAAAAATTAATTCAATCAATATGTCTATTTCTGGTATTGGTCAGACCAATGCGCAACCATTAGGTCTAATAGATTGCAAGTTGTATCCCAGAACGGGATTGGAGTACTTACAAGTACGCGCTGTTGTGTTACCTGAAATAACCAACAATATACCTTCTGCCCCTTTGTCACAGGAAATAATTAAACATTTCGAGCAATTGAATTTGGCTGACGAAACTTTTCATATTTCTCAACCCATAGATATTCTCCTAGGTGCTGATACTTATTCTATCGTTTTTGAACGAGACGGTCGTATTTCGTCTCCTGGTTATCCTACTGCCGTGAACACATTTTTCGGTTGGACAATCATAGGTCCCATAAATGAAATGTGTTCCTCTACGAAGTCAGTACTCTTGACTCAATCTGATCTCAGCGAACAGATGCAAAAATTTTGGTCGTTGGAAGAAGTTGGAGAAACTAATATTATAGATCCTGTAGATGATTACGTGGAAAAACATTTCGTATCTACTCATTTTCGTGACGAAAGTGGTCGCTATGTAGTGTCATTACCATTCAAGTTGGATAATCCAAATCCAGTGCTTTCCTTTAATTCAAAAAGATCATTGAAATCTTACTTCTCTCTCGAAAATCGATTAATGAAAGATGAAACTTCCTTGAATTTATATAATGATTTCATGTCAGAATATTTAAAATTGAATCATATGTCTCCTGCCAAAACTTCCAATAGTTATGTGATACCGCATCATGTTGTTCGTAAAGACTCTAGCTCAACCACGAAGCTGCGAGTTGTATTTAACGCCTCAGATTTAGATAGTTTGGGTAAATCGTTGAATGATATGTTGTTGGGAGGTCCCAAATTACAGAAAGATATTCAAATAATTTTACTTTCATTCAGAATGTATCCTATAGTTATTTGTGCAGATATAGAAAAAATGTACAGACAAATTCTAGTATGTCCTTCAGACCGCAAATTTCAACATATATATTGGCGTTCATCTCCCGATCAGCCTGTAACAGAATTCGAATTGAACACCGTCACGTATGGTTTGAAACCTTCGGCGTTTTTGGCTTTACGAGTGTTGAAACAACTTGTATTTGATGAGGGAAAAGATTTTCCTAGAGCATCTAAAGTTTTAGATGATGATATATATGTCGATGACATTTTAACCGGTGCCTTTAATGTTCAGGAAGCTATCGAACTGCGTGATGAGCTTCAGGAAATGTTGAAGAAAGGTGGATTTTCTTTGAAAAAGTTTTCGAGCAACTGTCTCGATATTTTGAATGACCTGCCCCCTGATCATATTGAAGCTAAGTTAGATTTTAACGATGATAGCATGGGAATAAAAATTTTAGGTTTGAGTTGGATTCCAGCAATAGATTCTTTCATTTTCAATGTAAATGAATTCAATGAAAAACCAAGTAAACGTTCAATTTTATCCTATATCGCACGTATATTTGATCCAGTGGGTTTTTTATCTCCTATTGTTATTTCGATGAAGCTTTTAATACAAAAATTATGGTCGGAAAAATATGATTGGGACGACCCCTTGTCAGACACCTGTCATGGTGACTGGATGAGAATAGTGAACGAAATTCAGTTACTGTCAAATATTAAAATTCCACGTTCTATTATTTCTGCTCCGGAAAGTAGCGTTATATTAGCGGGATTTTGTGATGCTTCCGAGAAAGCTTACGCAGCCACTATATACATATCGGTAAAATTCAAAAATCACATATACTCCCATCTTTGGATTGCAAAAACCAAAGTGGCTCCATTGAAAACTTTGTCTGTTCCTCGACTGGAACTATCTGCTGCTGTCTTGTTGACCAAACTGGTCAAGGTTATTTTGGAAAATGTATTTCCAGTGCCAATTTCTGAGGTTCGTTTATTTTCCGACTCTCAAATTGTCCTTTCATGGATAAAAACCCCGCCTCATAGGCTTAAAACTTTCGTTGCCAATCGTGTTGTCGCAATAAACGATTGTGCCCCTGATGCTTCATGGCATCATATTCAAAGTGATTCCAACCCCGCCGATTTGCCTTCACGAGGTCTAACACCTCAACAGTTCATGAATCCGGAAATTCAAAAATTTTGGTTTCATGGTCCTGAATTTCTGTCTTTGCCTGTGGTCAATTGGCCACCGCCCTTTATCAATTCAGATATAGAGGCTTCCTTACTGCCTGAGCTGAAGCCAAGTCTTCATGTTGCAATTGCAAACAAACCTACAACTATCCAATTCATAAATATTTTCGATACCTTTTCAAGTTTGAATAGGCTGAAAAGAGTATTTGCTTACGTTAGGAGATTCAATTATAATTGTCTGAACTCGAAAACACGTTTGTCTGGTCCACTTTCACAAGCTGAGCTCCAAGAAGCTCAACATTCCATTATTTTGATTACTCAAAATCACCACTTTGATCAATTGAGTCAGAGTTTATCACAAAAAAAATCAATTGAAAAATCTTTTCGAAACTTGAGTCCTTATATCGACTCTGCAGGATTGATCAGGGTGGGCGGTAGACTACAGTATTCTTGTTTATCTGAGAATGCAAAGCACCCTATTCTCCTTCCAAAAAAGTGTGTATTATCGCGATTACTTTGCAACCATTTTCATTTGGTTTCTCTGCATTCAGGTCCGAACACGACTATGAGTTTGATTCGGCAAAGCTATTGGGTTTTGTCACTCAGAAGTTTGGTGCGAGAATGCATCAGAAAGTGTATCACTTGCACCAGATTTCGTGGTGCTACTTATCAACCTTTAATGGCTCCTCTACCGTCACAAAGAGTGAATATTGCACGGCCTTTCAGTAAGGTAGGTGTGGATTTCGCCGGACCATTTTCCTATCGGTCGAATAATGCACGTAAACCAACTATGTTGAAAGCATATCTTGCCTTATTTGTGTGCTTTTCAACTAAAGCAGTTCATTTAGAACTCGTGTCATCTCTCAATGTAGAGGCATTCCTATCAACCTTGGATAGATTTATTGCAAGAAGAGGTTTACCCCAAGAGATTTGGTCAGATAACGGTAAAAATTTTGTAGGTTCTGCGCGTTATATTTCTGAAGTTAGTCATTTTTTAGGTCAAAATAATTCAGATATTTCCGAAAAATTAGCTTCTAAGTCCATTAAATGGAAATTCATCCCCCCATATGCTCCTCATTTCGGTGGCCTCTGGGAGGCCGGTGTGAAGTCGGCAAAAAGACTTCTTTTCAAAATGTTGGGCACAACTGCCTGTACATTTGAGGAATTGGCAACAATTTTTGCTCGTATTGAAGCTGTGCTAAACAGTAGACCGATATGTCCATTATCTACAGATCCCTCTGAGTCTGTCGATTTTCTTACTCCAGGACATTTCCTGATAGGTGCCCCCCTCTTATCCAGTCCCGAGTTATCCTATGACGATGTCAAAACTCCTCTTAATCGTTGGGAACAACATAAAAAATTATTCCAACAGTTTTGGAAAAAGTGGTCAAGTGACTACTTACATACCATGCTTCAACGCAATAAGTGGCATTCAGAAAATGTTTGTCCCTCTGAAGGAGATTTAGTCCTCATAAAGGGCGTTGAATCTAATCCTACCACTTGGCCTATCGGACGTATATTGAAATTATATCCAGGACCTGATGGTATAATTCGTGTAGCATCTGTTAAGACCGCAACTGGTCAATATACGAGAGCGCTGACAAAATTGGTGCCACTCAACCTTTAAGGTAATAATGTATTTAATTTCATCGTTTCCATTATTTCTTCTTGTATGTCGTTTGTCAGTAAAATTAGGTAAATTTTAGGTGGGCGGTTATGTTCACGCCTAGTGAACGTACTTTTTTTCAATTTAAATTTCGCAATAATTTCCAATTCAATTTTCTCAATAATTTTCAATTTTCCTGTTATTAAATTTCAAATGAATTAAAATGCAGTACTCATTTATTTACCACAATTTCTTAAAACAGCTGTGATCTCTGCCGCTTGGCGCACATATTGTAGTTTCCGTATCAGTATCATTCTTTACGTGCAATACGAAAGATTGATTGTTTCCTTTCTGCTACCTAATAATAATTATTGTTCTAATAATTTACGTACACAAATTTCGAAAAATCTCGCTTTCTCAACGCGGTGTTCGCTGAAAATCGAAGTTGTGTATATCAGAAATACAGTGTTTCTGTTTAACAAACATTAAATCAAAAGACTCCGTTGTGAGAAATAAAGTTGTCACCAGTGGCGTACTCTGTGACTTTCCTAAGGATAAGTGGGGTCGAATTAATAATTTTCCAGCTTTTCAATCATAAAGGATCTACCACTTCTGGTTCAGTTTGTTGAGCTCAATCAATCTGCTTCTGGAAGCTGAGGACTGCTGCAAGATCCATAACTTAAGTTAACCCACTTCTAGGTAAGAATATTATTTTATTATTACTTTGGTTTCACTTGTCCATTTCGTTTTCGTACTGTGTTGGGATAAGATTTAATTTAAAACTTAGTAAATCTAAATACAGTCCACTAAAATTTTTCTTAGTAAATCCCCAACAATGCTGTTATTTCTGAACTTGCAACTCTCTTTATTTGCTTTCATTTGAATAAATGAGTATTAAATTGTTATTTGAAAACATTAGAAACAACTTTCTTCATTCCAATAATTTAACCCAAGTGCAACAAACAAACGAATTTCAACTACTGGTGGAAGTTATTACTTGAACTGATCCATGGCCGTGCCTATCCCCTAACTTCGCATCGAAGCATTCTTCTCTTACTAGTTGACAAATGGAACTTGTTCTCTTAAAGTTGAACCGTCTATGGCGTTCCTCAACGTTAACGACTACAGTCGAAGCGTTAACACCGGTCAATTAGTCACAAAATCAACTAGTTAATCTACTAGTTCACTGATTCCATAACGTGTTGACTAAGAAAGCGTATGACGACCCCACCCTAATTGATTTCATGTACAGGAATTCTACTTTCCTCTTCATCAGTTTATTTATCTTCCTTACAGATTCTCACAAGGTTCACTGCAACACATGCAGTTTCACCAAACTCTTACTGAGTTTTCTATAAGAAATCCTGCGATTAGGAATGGCCTTTACTAACTTCAAGAAACATTGCATGAGAACTCCTAAGCCGTGTGTATGATGACTTGCTGATTGTATATGGTGAAATTCTCCCTTCATGAGTGAAAATAGATTTTGAGAATGACATCAATAAAATCCACATACAACAAATACCCAACAAATAACTGCAGATTCACCCTGGCTTCATCTAAAGATCTTATTTTTCCACTTATTTTTTCCGAAGATTCTGAATATCTTTTATAGTATCCACTAATCATTTGCTTCATTTTTTATTATTTTCAATGAAGGAATCAGTTTTTTCAATTTCTTATTTTTCATCCAAAAACGGAGCTTGATTCATGATAATATTGATTTCTTCATTAAGGTCTCCTTCAAGATTTGCACTTTTGAAAATAAATTCTTGATAGATTTCCGATTCTTACCTCTTCAGCTTTGAGCTGTGCTAATTGCGAAGAATATCTTCTTGCATTTCTTCGAATGATTTTTCTATCATTGACATGTTTGAAACTGAAAGATCAAAAACTTTTATCAATTAAAATAAATAAAATTGTACAATTTTTTGAAACACACCAACAATAAACATAACCCAATTATTTGTTTTGACACGTCTATAACATAGACGCTAATATCTTATACGATTATTTAAAAGTCTAGGTCAACGAATGTAAATAACCCCAGTATTAACGACCCCTTATTTGAAATTTCAAGAACTTTTATCTGTAATTGTCATAATATGATATAAATTTTGCTAAATTTATACATTTTTTATATTCAAGTTGTCAGAAAAACTTTCAACATTTATTATGTTTCTGTGCTTATTACTAGTTTCTATGGGCATTGTACACTAACCTAACATTTAATATTTATTAACATTTGTCAATCGTTCATCACATTCTTGTATTTATTTGTTGATTGATTCAAAATATTAAAACAATTAGAATGGCAGGCGACAAAAAGAGAAGATCTAGAAGCAAGAAAGACACGATGGTAAAGAATATGAAAGAGACCGTAACAGAGAAAGAAAACGTTCGAGATCGAGAGCAAAGAAAGAACTTACAAGAGGCATCGTTCTCGTTCTAGGGACAAATATGAAACTTCCACACGCTATGATAAGTATGATAGCAAGTACGATAAATATTCTAAGGGGGATAGAAACGATAGAGATAGAAAGATGAAAGACGAAAAGAATGAAAAAGACACTAAACCTCGTTTGAAATCACCACCTCCTGAAGAGGAAGAATCCGAAGTCAAGTGTTAAGCAACAATCCTCCACAGCTGTTAGAAGGAACCTTTGTCACTTGAAGAGCTATTAGCTAAAAAAAAATCTGAAGAGCAGGCAAAAAGTAAGTAAGTACATACAAATTTTTCAAATAAACTTCTTACTAGATTCCCCCTTTGTAGCCTGTGTTTTTGACAAAAGAACAAAGAGCAGCAGAAGCACTCAAAGAAGAGAGGAAGAAAAGCTAAATTAAGAAACAACAGGAAGAAGAAAAGAAGTTGATTCAAAACATCCAACTTCTCGAATGGAAGAACAGAGAAAAGAGGAGAGGTAATAATTCTAATATTATGAACTTTTGATTATATTTCATTTTCATCAGAGAATTTCGAAGACCTCGAGATCGGGAACTAAAGAAGGAAAAACAGAAAGATAAAGATAAGGAAAGAGAACAGGATGCTATCAAAGAAAGATATTTGGGATTGGTAAAAAAGAAAAGACGAGTAGAAGATTGAATGATAGAAATATTTGTTTCGATTGGGATGCCGGAGAGGATACTTCTACTGATTATAATAATATATACAAAGAACGCCATCAGGTAAAATTGATGATTTCTTAATTAATATAAACCTTTAATACATGATCGATTCTAGGGAAGTATTCCTTGACCTATTATGTTACCAAATGCAATGTTCTTCTCGATAAAACAGTGCCTCTTGACTTGGTATAGTCTTTACTTGCTGTTTTCTCAGTTTCTGGTTTTTCAGAAAGTGCTCCAGATTAGAGAGACTTGTCAAATGCATTCCTTTCTGATTCCTGCCTCTTTTATTTTATTCCATTTCATAGAGGGGTATTCCTCTTTAGCTAAAAATGTTTTCTGGCACCAGAAAACGAATTGGGGACTTTTTCCTTACAAACCTTTCGTGTTTCTAGTTTTCTTTGATCCTTGAACATCCTGAAATCACCACCATTGAGATCCTATTTCTCTCATCTATTTCATTAACTGGCCAACCTACAGTACCAGGTTCCACTGACATATTGGGGTGGCAAGGTGCAGAGATGAGCATGTCTATGCATCATGGGGGCCACAATACCTATACCTATACCACCAAACCTGGGGACTGTTTAAGACATCATATCCTTTTAACTTGAGATGAACATATCTGCACACCTGGCCATGCTTAAGAGGTCACTGACAATACCAATAACCCATAGTGTCTTCCAGCCAAAATTTATACTGGGTGGCCCACCACTGAAGCGATGGTCATTTTGAGGGTGTAAATGATGATATTTTGAAAATCTTTTGTTGTGGTGAGTGTAGGATAACAAAAGCATAATTTAAAATTATTTCCATATATACAGGTTGTTCCAATACAAAGGTACAGACCAAAGTATACTTTTTTAAATGTGACACCCTTTATATGACTTTCAAAAACGGAAAGGCAGCTCAATTATGATGAGTTCTTCAGATCACTATGTACATTTAATGCACCATTTACGAGAAAAACGGAAAATTTAAAATATGGAGTCATTTTGAATAGTAATTTATGGAAGACCATTAACGCAAGCGATAACAACAATGTTTTTTTGAGTAGACATATAACTAGTCCCATACAGAGAAAAAAAATTGAAACTTTGGAATGTACACGTGACTAATTAATTTTCAAACTATTTGCTAACGAATAATGGTGAGAAATATCTTATTTCAAATGGCGCGCCCGTTATTTTTCATCTCGTTTGAACGCAAAAATTAAATTCGAAACCTTTTTTCATAAGGTTCTCCTATACCCAACCTGTTAGTTTCCTAGCAATTTTCGATTTTCATTCAAAACAAGTAAACCACAATTTAGTGTCATAATCATAGAAAAATTTCTATGATCAGTGATTTGACAGTTGCAGAATGATCTCAGATAATAATTAATCAAATACCTGTTCAATGTTTAGTGAAGTGAAATCGGGAATTGCTGAGAAACTATGGGATTTAGGTATAGAAAAACCTCATGAAAAAAGTTTCGAATTATTTTTGCATTCAACGAGATGAAAAAATACCAGACTTGCCATTTGAAATAAGAAAGTTTTTGACCATTATTTGTAGTAGATGTTCGAGAATGATTATGATTATGATTAGAGGGAAAATCTACGACTTGCTTAAGAGTTATTTAACGGATCGAGAACAAATAGTACATATAGATGGACAGTTAAGTGAACCCATGTATGTGAATTACGGGGTGCCACAGGGCACAGTACTTGGACCACTTTGTTCACTCTCTTATATTAACAGCTTGTTGAGTGTTAGGATCAAGGGCAGAATTATTTGCTTTGCGGACGACGTGGCTCTTTTTTGCGATCGGATTCGTGGAAATTGTTAAGTTAGAGGCTGAAGCCGACCTCTGAGTATTAGATAGATGGCTCAAATATAATATATTAACACTTAATCTGGAAAAAACGAGATATTTGCCCTTTTCCTCATACTCAAGCGGATTACCGCATATGGGACCTCTGGTGATCGGAACGGCTTCGCATATTCCAGAAGCGGATTCAATCAAATATTTGGGTGTAACAATCGACCGACACCTTAAATGGGACCTACAAATTAAAAATACGGTTAACAAGTTGAGAGGTATATTATATAAATTGAAATATTTGAAAGATTACCTTGATTTGAAGCACCTCAAATTGATGTATTATGCGTTGGTTCAGTCACAGCTGACTTATGGAATTGTGGGTTGGGGCGGCGTAAATGATACTCACCTGAAAAACTTAAATGTAATCCAAAGATGGATTTTGCGGATTATTTATAATAAGCCACTGACATTCTCTAACGACAGTTTATACGAAGAGTCCAAGCTACTTGACGTGAGACAACTTTTCTGCTTAAACATGCTAATGAATATGAAAAAGTCTAAAATAACATCCGACCCATAGCACACTGTTACAACACAAGAAGTAAGATGAACTCTTTGAGAGTACCCCGTTGCGATAAGACTGTGGGACAGCGTAGCTGCTATTTCCTTGCACCGAAGCTTTTCAGCCAGCTTCCCCCGGAAATAAGGAAGATCGATAATGTTAATTTGTTCAGGAAGATATCAGTAAGGTGGTTAATCTCTTGCGGAAGAGCAGGATTGCATTATTTTGTGAATCAAAAAGACCGATAATGTGGACTTGCTGGAGAGAGCTGTGATTTTGAGTATTTGTGTTGGTAGATTGTGGTACTCCATTGTTTCTATTTTGTCGTTTGTTCACCCATCAATTAAAAGTCATTCAGTTTAAGTATAATTTAATCACTTACAAGTGATAGCTTTCCGGAGCTAAAGCTTCTGTGATTCATTTATTTGTTCACTGTTTCCTGTTTTTGGTCTATGCTTATTTGTACTTTGTGTCTACATATACTCCATAATTTTATCTACTATAACACTTACCTATATTTGTACGCTGTACTTACCTGTCTGTATTTATTAAGTCAGTGAATAAATATTATTATTATTATTAAAATATTATTACTCTGTACATTCCAGAGTTCTACTCAAAAAAACATTGTCTGTATCGCTTGCGTGACTGGTTCCTTCATAAATTACTATTTAAAATGACTCCATATTTTTAATTTTTCGCGATTTTCTCATAAATGGTGCATTAAATGTACATAGTGATTTGAAGAAACTCATCATAATTTGAGCTTGCCTTCCTTTTTTGAAGTCATACATAGAGTGTCACATTAAAAAAGTATAACTTTGGTCTATACCTTTGTATTGGAACACCCTGTGTATATGGAAATAATTTTAAATTGTGCTTTTGGTTACCCTACACTCACCATAAAAAAAGATTTTCAAATATCATCATTTACACCCTCAAAATGACCATCGCGCAGTGAGGGCCACCCAGTATATTTCGAATATGTGTCCAGTTTAACCTGGAAATATACTTTGTAAAATTTAGCTGGGTTATACACATATCTTAAAGGCTATCAAAGCACATACACTGAATTACAATGCCTTTGCAGTCTACTAATATATACAGGTTTGGAAATTCACACCGGAAACATAAGAAATTCAATGCATCAGAGAGAGAATTTTGCCGTGCAGTTGAATAATAGGATAATCCAAAGGTTCTGAATTAACGACCAACTGGAATTTTATAGTTTGGTCTCTCTCTTATCGTTGGGAGTGGCTTAATCGAGCAGTATGGTAGGAATCCTGCAGTTCTCGCCCTGAGAGCGAAACATAACACTTAAACTGTCGAGTATAGCACTGTCCAACTGCACGGCAAAATGCTCTCTCTAATGCATTGAATATTATATGTTTCCGATGTAAATTTCCGAACCTTTATATCTCTTCAAACTTGAAGAGAGTCTAGGCATGTATTAGATACCTAATGATTACGAAATTGAAGCATATCTTGCATTCTTAAGATATATTCAAATGATAATCTTCAGATGAAATTTATTGATGTATTTATGATTTTTCAGGTTCAATTTTTTGGGAGAGGTAATTTAGCTGGAATTGATATTAAAGCACAAAAACGTGATCAGAGTAAATTCTATGGGGAGCTTCTAGAAAAGCGCAGAACTGAAGCAGAGAAAGCTCAAGAAAAAGTAAGACTCAAAAAGGTTAAGAGAAAAGAGGAGAAGCAATTGTGGGATGATCGTCACTGGTCAGAAAAAGAAAACACTGAAATGACAGAGAGAGATTGGAGAATTTTCAGAGAAGATTATAACATAACAATAAAAGGTATTTTCATCTAGGCTTCTATTGAATTAGAACTAACTGACACTAAATTGCTATATCGCTGTAGCATTTGATTTTTGCTTGTATCATAATCTCACTGGAATTTGGACAAGTTTTAATTTTAAGTTGTTCAATGAAACTCTGCCAACGTTTCAAAGCAGTTCGCTTCTTTTTCATGGCTTGTATCACATTGATACAATTGATATTGTCATTTGGACTATTTCCATCATTTTCACCTCTTCTATTCAACTTTTCGGCCAATTTTCGTAATCTGTCTACAGGAAATATTCACTTTCAACAGTTCTTGAGTGACAATTGAGATATTTAAAAGTAATTGTCGAATCACTTAATTGTGACACATTGTATGATCTGACTAGCGACAAATTCAACAATAAGCCACCAGAGCTATTGCTCATTTTAAATGCGATCCAAAAACTTTATTTTATAGCAACTATATTTCGTATGTCACCACATTGTTTTTATGTCATATGCTGCTGTTAGATTTTCTTGCACTACTCACCCCAACAGCAGAATTATGAAGTTTTCTGAATTTCAAATTTTATCGCCATAATGTCTGAAACCATTACTGTTAAACATCTCGACTATGATCGTATTATTGATTTATTGAATTGCCAAAAATTTATTAGATCTTTTTCAAATTTGATCATATTATTGGAGCCCAGATGCTGCCTCCTTAAATTTTTCTTATTTCAATATTATGGAATCTTCACCCCATTGAATTTTGAATGCTGTTCTCACATTTTACTTATTGCCCATTCATCTAATCTTTTCAGATAACCCTTTTACATAGGTATTAAATTGGTTTAGGTTCGGTTCAACTTGTAGTTGGTTTTAGTTCTACAATATAATTGTGTCCAATTGCTTTGCTTTTTTCTAACAGTTTCTTGTGATAGCCGTTTTGATATTGATATGAGGTTAAAAATCGGAATTGGTCATTTCATCATACAATGAAAGATAATTTGAAATATGCATAAAAAAACTCTATTAGGTTAATTTCAAAATTAAAGAATTTGGTACATGGAATTACAATTAGAATGAATTACTATAAAAAACTCAATTACCGAAATCTCTATACAATGTGCGTCAATATTATGGAACAAATTTTTTCTCAGAGAAAAATATTAGACAACAAAATCTCGAAACGGATCAATTTTTGTTTCACTTTACCAAATTTTTTCCCCATCAACCCTCTAAATTTTTCAAATAGGGAAAGTGGATCATGTGGTATTTTTTTTTTAAGAAATTTGTTAGTTCAAAGAGGTTTTTCAGTATTTGCACTTCGTCACTTTGAGACGATGGTACCTGATGAAATTTGTCATCGAATAAAAGTCGACCATTACAGTTTTGTTCATGCGCAACTTTCAAACCTCTCACGTAAAAAATTAGAATTTGTGAAACACTGCGCTTCAGTAGAAACGTACCAATAACATACTACTTAAGATCATAACTGAAGCACAGTGTTCACACGTGTTGAAAGGGGTTGAAAGTTGTGCATGAACAAACTGTAATGGTCTACTTTCATTTGGTGACAAATTTCACCAGGTACCATCGTCTCAAAGTAAATGAGCCTTGACAAAGTGCACATAATGAAAACTCTTGGAACTAATTAATATTTAAAAAGATGTTTTTCATGAAAATTTCTGCATGCCTTTAAAGGAGAGATTTTTTATTTTTGTTTTATGTATTGTATTATGTTAGCTCTTGATTTCAAAAGATATATATATATAGGAGAGACAAAGACCTTGCCTAAAAGTACCACATGACCCATTTTCCTTATTCAAAAAATTTAGAGGGTTGATGGGAATGGTACAGGGTGCATCAAAAAACCTTCAAAAATGCATAAAAATTTGGTAAAAATGAAACAAAAATTGATCTGTTTCAAGATTTTGTTGCCAAATACAGTGGAACCTCGATATAACGAATCGGAAGGGAACCAGTAAATATTCGTTATCAAGTAATTCGTAAATCTGAGGTTTGTTATATTGAGGTGAGGTGGTCCAAAATTTGTTATACCGAGGTTTTATTCACCTCGACATTACGTACTCATCTTGTTATAGCGAACTAATTTTGCTCATATAAATGAAAACTCATTTTTATCAAAATACTCATTTATTTTATATTTTCTTTTTCAAAACAATAAAGTGTACGTAGTACGTAGGCTTTTTTCTCTAAAATTCGCAGAACAAAATAAAAAGAGGTGAAAAAATCAACCAATTGCATAAAAGCCTGAATCTAATTTTATTTATCTGATTGAAAAAAGTAATAAATTGTAGTTGTTTTCCACGGTTTCAATCTTCTGATGTTTGAAGGCAAACCAATTTCGTCGGAAAACTTATCTTTAGATTTGAAAATTGTAGCCAATGAACTTGCGGGAATCCCGAACTTATTAGCTATGTCAAATTTTTTTGTAGAAGGATTTTGTCAACATAATTAATGATGCTTGGCCTTTCTGCGACAGATAAGGAACGCCTTTCACGTTTCTGAGCCATTGCAAAAAAGTGAGGAGCAACACTGATTACTTCCATCAACTAACTTCGTATTTTACGTAATACGCGTCGAAACCTGTCGCGGCTGAATCACATACATACCTGGGTTATTGGTGAAAACGTTATATAGAGGTTTGAGTTGACGAAATTCGTTAAGTAGAGGTATTCACACTCTTTTAGGTAGTGAGAATTCGTTATAAAGAGGTTGTCCGTAAAAAATTTTCGTAATGTAGAGGTATGTTTACATTGACTCTTATGGACGATTCAAGGGGATTATGAAAAATTCGTTAAATCGAGGAAGTCGTTATATTGAGGTTCGTTATATAAGGTTGCACACTATTTTTCTTCTGAGAAAATTAATTCGTTCCATAATTTCCATAATCACTCATTATATGCATGCAATAAAAACAACCCAAATTGCTTAGGCACAAGAATAGTAGATTTCAGTGTCACATAAGGCTTTGTCTCAGAAATATATTATAGTGGAATTGATTTCTGAAAATTATCTATTATACTGATCAAGCATACGAATACGTATTGACAAATTAATTGTATTGAATTCTTTCAAATTCAGGCGGAAGGATCCCTGAACCATTAGGAACTGGAAGGAATCAGGTATACAAAAAGAACTCTTGGAAATTATTGATAATGTTGGATACAAGGATCCCACACCTATTCAAAGACAGGCAATACCATTGGTATGCAAAATAGGGACATCATAGGTGTGGCCGAAACAGGTTCGGGAAAACTTTGGCTTTCTGATTCCTCTGCTGTCATGGATACAGTCCTCTTCCTAAGATTGAGAGAACAAGATGCTGATCAGGACCTTATGCTATCATATTGGCGCCTACTCGTGAGTTGGCGCAACAGATTGGAAGAAGAAACTCTGAAATTGGTCAACCCTTGGGTGAGTTTAACGTTATTTATGAAGATATTTTATTTGTTGCCATTTTTCCACGGCAATTTATACATGTTATTTTTTTTCAAAACTATAATTAACCATTAATCAGGAAAATGAGACACACTTATTGTAATAATGATATACTTAGACAATCGATTCGGCTCTAGGCCATCATCAGGTCAGCTGAAATAAGACAAGATGACAAAAATTAATATAAACGATGATACAGTATGTACAATTCACAAACTTTTTCGATAATAATAAATTATGTTTGATATAAATAAAATAAAATAAATAAGGTTTGGACAGGTATTTTTCGTCTGAGATGTATTTACAAGATGTTAAAATCATTCAAGTTAATATGGTTATATTCTATGAAAATATCATCGATTATTTTCAATCGAGACATATTGTGTTTTCTTGATAGTAGGTATGTGTCAGTGTCCTCAGATATATAAGAAGAGTGGTGGATAAGAAGTCTACACAGTAAGTGGGTGAATCATTTTGAAGAGATTTTTTGTTGGAAAATCTTGTATTTCGTTGAGGAGATGTTCGCTGTTTCTATTTTTTAGAATTTCGAGTTGTTCCAATAATGTTAGCTTGTGAAAGTCGCTGTGTAGATGAAGCAAAGTCAGATTATCGAGTGATGTAGAATGTTTGCTTTCAATAAGATGATTTCCCATGGCGGAATTGGCCCTTTTTTTAATGTGCTCGTTAAATCTGATCTTTGCAGCTCCGGTGGTCATACCGATATAGAAGGCTGGACAGTTACCGCAGATAATCTTATATATACCACTTTTCTGGTTAAGGTCTGTTTTGGGTTTATTATGACGAGCACTCTTCAGTGTCCCATGTGAAACATGACAAGGTTCATATTGAAAGTTTTAAGTAGAGATTGTAGTTTGCTGTTCAGGTTGGAGAAGTAGGGGATGGTTATGTAAGATGTCTTGACAGTGGTATGTGGGTAAATTTTTTGAGTAATTTTCTTCTTATTATAGAGGCTAAGATATCATCGACAAACTGTTTTGAATAGTGATTATTCGTTGCTATCTGGTAGATGTTGGTTAGTTCAATTTGATAGTTTCATTTCAGAAAGTGGGATGTTGATCAGACAGTTTAGAAGAAAATGAAAAGCTGTTTTTTTGGTTTGAGGGGAATGATATGAGTATTTAGGGATAACTACATCGGTCTGTGTGGGCTTTCTATAGATGTTAAACTCGAACGTGTTATCAGGTGTAAGGGTTATATTTAGGTCTAAGAAATTGATGTTATTATGTTTGAAATTTCTATGGTGAATTTGATCCTTGATATTGAATTGATATATGCCAAAAGGACTCTAACTCCTGGATGGTGCCGCGCCATACGCAGAAAACGTCGTCGATGTATCTCTTCCACAGAACTATCTTGCTGAACAATGTGTATGAACTAATTTTTGATTCCAAATGGTCCACAAAAATATCAGCCAAAAGACCACTCAGCGGCAGACCATGGCCAAACCGTCAGACATAGTATAAACATGTCCTTCGAACATGAAAAAAATTTTGTTCTGTAATGAGCTCTATCAGATTCATTAATGTGTGTATGTCTTCGGGAGTGACGTTGAAATTTCGGTCAAATCACAGTTTTCAAGGTACTCTCTGAGAAGCTGTAGGGATTCTGCAACTGGAACATTCGTGTAGAGGTTAACGATATCAAAAGATACTAGAATATATTTGTTGATTTTACCAAATTGGTGGATTCAATGTCACGAACCATTCTATAGAGTTTTTATCGACATGGGTGATTTATAGTTGACATGTCTTTGATTATTTGATTAACAATTCTGGAAACTTTGTGAGCAGGAGAGTTGAATGCCGAGGTCGGGTAATGGTCTATGCTTTTGTCTGCTTTGTGTAATTGATCAGACTGTATAGGTTAGGGATTTTGGATTCTTTCTTTTAGGCTGTGAATATTTAAATGTGGAATAAAATTTGAAGTGTCGGTAAAGCTGTTCTAAGTATCTGTTACTGAGTGGTCTTTTGGCTGATATTTTGTGGACCATTTGGAATCAAAAATTAGTTCATACACATTGTTCAGCAAGATAGATCGTTCGTGGAAGAGATACATCGACGACGTTTTCTGCGTATGGCGCGGCACCATCCAGGAGTTAGAGTCCTTTTTGGCATATATCAATTCAATATCAAGGATCAAATTTCACCATAGAAATTTCAAACAATAATAACATCAATTTCTTAGACCTAAATATAACCCTTACACCTGATAACACGTTCGAGTTAACATCTATAGAAAGCCCACACAGACCGATGTAGTTATCCCTAAATACTCATATCATCTCCTCAAACCCAAAAACAAAAAAACAGCTTTTCATTTTCTTCTAAACCGTCGATCAACATCCCACTTTCTGAAATGAACTATTAAATTGAACTAAACAACATACCAGAGATAGCAACGAATAATCACTATTCTAAACAGTGTCGATGATATCTTAGCCTCTATAATAAGAAGAAAATTACTCAAAAAAATTTACCCACATACCACTGTCAAGACATCTTACATAACCATCCCCTACTCTCCAACCTGACACAGCAAACTACAATCTCTATTAAAAATTTCAATATGAACCTTGTCAATGTTTCACATGGGACACTGGAAAGAGTGCTCGTCAATAATAAACCCAAACAGACCTTATTACCAGGAAAAGTGGTATATATAAGATTATCTGCAAACTGTCCAGCCTGCTATATCGGTATGACCACCAGAGCTGCAAAGATCAGATTTAACGAGCACATTAAAAATAGGCCCACTTCGCCATGCGGAATGAAAGCAAACATGCTACATCACTCGATAATCTGACTTTGCTTCATCTACACAGCGACTTTCACAAGCTAACATTATTGGAACAACTCGAAATTCTAAAAAATAGAAACAGCGAACATCTCCTCAACGAAATACAAGATTTTCCAACAAACAATCTCTTCAAAATGATTCACCCACTGTAACGAAGCAAAATAAATTTCTATCGTTATTTAGTTTCGTTCAATTGAAGTTGACGGAAATCGGGAATTTTTATCTCCGCGCTGAAGAGTTACGGCAAAAATTAGATCGCGATTTCTCGATACCGCACACGTGGGGCGGAGCCACCTGTTACCGGGCCACACGTGTCCAAAAGGTTTAAAATGCGGGATTCTCCGCTGAATAAAGAGTCAAATTAAAATCAACGTCCTGACCACTACTCCAGAAGTACTAGCCGACCAGTCCGTCCAGAAGTAAGTGCCACCAGAGGGTTCTGCAGGGGCAAGTTCAGTTTAGGTATGATTGTTTTAATTCTTATTTGCTGGCTTTGATATTTATAATGCATTTCTCCTGTTGTATTTTCCCGTCCTTCCGCCGCTCGAATTCGCACAGGTGTGTAATAAAGGGTTTTCAATAAAGGCGGGTAGATTATGAAACGAAATTAAACAAGCTGCGTATGAGGTATCAACAATTTTATTTATTTATTTTAAAGGCCCATATATGCCATTAAGATGGAAGATGACATCATTCAAATGCCCGCCTCGGCTTCTCACAGTGGCACGGATCCGAGTGGTCCAATTTCAAAGACTCCTCCGCATAGATCCAAAATCCACACCAAACCGTAACTTTTTGAGGATGCATTACCACCTGGTGAACCTCGTGTGGGTTTGTGTCGTCCCATATACGGCAATTTTGTTTGTAACAAAGCCATTCATCCAAAAATGCGCCTCGTCGCTAAAGATGATTTTTCGCCCGAAATTGGGATCCTCTTCCAAACGATTCGATGCCCAGGCAGCGAACAAACGACGTTGTCTATGTTCATGAACGTTGAGCCCCTGGGTCAGTTGAATCTTAGTAGATTGGTAGATTGGCTAGGAACACTTTTGTGATGAGGAATCTATCGGCCTCTGTTTCGTTACCCGTTTGAGAACAGCCTATTTTGCTCTTTTTGAGTCGCATGCCAGATATGGCATTGTGGTATGGGGTTCATGCAGCGATTTCGGCGAGTGTTCGGGATTCAGAGGAAGATCATACGAATAATGGATAATTTGGGATACAGGGATTGCTGTAAATTATCATTCAGGAAGTTCAAGATCTTAACGCTGCCCTCTTTGTTTTTATATGAGATTTTGTCCTATGCTCATAAAAATCATCAAAACTGGGTGCGGAACGAAGAGGGTCATGACTATGACACAAGACATAAAAATGATATTCATTTACCTTATGCCAGGCTCAGTAGGTCGCAAAAAGCTCCATTCTATTGGCAGCCAAACTTTATAATAGAGTCCCAAAGGATATGCGAACTCTGCCCTTGAAAAGTTTTCAAGATAAATTAAAGTCTTTTCTTATTTAAAAGTGTTTTTCAGTGTAGATGAATTTTTGAAGATTAAAATGACAACTGTTTGAGATATTTTTATATTATGTAATGTGACGAGTGTAAACCTATTTGGTGTAAACATGAATAAATCTATTCTATTCTATTCTATACGGGTGTAACCCTAAGTCCCGTCGCAAAATTCGCCAAGTTGAAGTTTGCGAAAGGCCGAGTTCTTGTGCACGGCGAGGAATCGACTGCCTCGGGTTCTGCTGTACACTTTGACGGACCGCCGCGATGTTCTCGGCTGATCTTGCGTTTTTCGAACGTACAGGTGTGGGTTGATCGATTAACGAACCGGTTGTTTCAAATTTTGCCACCAAACGCTGAAGAGTCGACTGTGAAGGCCACCACGTCTACCGTAAAATGGGGCGCAACGTTTGCACTAACGAACACTCATTTGAAAATAAAGTTTTATCATTTGTACGCGCTGTTTAATCTTGTAACCTGCCATGGTGATTTGGCATAAGCAACTGAATAATAAGCAAAAGATTTGACAATTCTCACCAAAACAAAATGGCCGCCACGGACCGCCAAAATCTACCCGCGCCAATTGAAAAACCCTTTAGCTTCAAACGGCCTGCATGACTTGTGAGAATTCTGAGATGCGAGATGGTATATGTTAGCTTGAAACGGCACATACAGGGTGTCCCATTACTCGACGTCAACCCGGAACGGGTGAAAATGCAAGTAATGCTGGTTGTCAGAAAAATAGTAAAAAAATCTAAGTTGCATGATTTTAAAATAATGCGCATTTAAAAAAACACGCAAAATTCCACACCCTGCGACAGTCTTTTCGCTCCTGTTGCCACAAATATAAACTTTTTCCAACTTTTTTCTTTGCTGTGTAATCTTGAATAATGCTTGTCTAAACTGTAATCAAAATTTTGATACCAGCTGCTCTAGGTTTCATAAAAATAGGGCTTACTTCTCAGAAAAAAAATTCGAAATAAACAATTGCCTAGTTTCAACTGACTGTATTGAAAAAAAATGTACTACGTAGGTTTGGCATGTTTTTTCAAAAGTTGGCGCATTTAGTGAGGATTCCATAATGGTATAATACTTGTTTAATTGTAGCTGCCGTAGTTCAAATTTATTTCGATTGCCTTTGAATACACTTTTTCGTTAACTGCTTTCCCAGTAATAAAGTCCAATGGATTCAAGTCCGGTGAACGCGCCGACCACGAGATTGGACCAGAAAGTCCGATCCATCTTCCGGGAAAAAATGTTATCAGAAAAAAAAATTCCAGAGAAAATAATTTTTCCAGAAAAAATTTTTTCGGAGAAATTTCTCTAAAAATTTTTTTTTTCTGGTAACATTTTTCCCGGAAGATGGATCGGACGTTCTGGTCCAATCTGGTGGCCGGCCCGTTCACCGGAATTGAATCCATTGGACTCTATTACTGAGAAGCAGTTAACGAAAAAGTGTATTCAAAGGCAATCGAAAATAAATTTGAACTACGGCAGCTACAATTAAACCAGTATTATACCATTTTGGAATCCTCACTAAATGCGCCAACTTTTGAAAAAACATGCCAAACCTACGTAGTACATTTTTTTTCAATACAGTCAGTTGAAACTAGGCAATTGTTTATTTCGAATTTTTTTACTGAGAAGTAAGCCCTATTTTTATGAAACCTAGATCAGCTGGTATCAAAATTTTGATTACAGTTTAGACAAGCATTATTCAAGGTTACACAGCAAAAAAAAAAGTTGGAAAAAGTTGATATTTGTGGCAACAGGAGCGAAAAGACTGTCACAGGGTATGGTTTTTTGCGTGTTTTTTTAAATGCACATTATTTAAAATCATGCAAATTAGATTTTTTTATTATTTTCTGACAACCAGCATTACTTGCCTTTTTACCCGGTTCCGGGTTGACGTCGAGTAATGGGACACCCTGTATATTGTCTTGTATTATCCTCTCTGGTATTACTCGAGTTCCTAGGCGTTGTGTAGTAGCTTCAAACGGCCTGCATGACGTTCTGAAATTCTGAGTCGACAAGAGGGTGTATGTTAGCTTGAAACGGCACATACACTGTCTTGTTGTGCCCTTCCGCCATTATTCGAGTTTCTGTGGGTTGTGTAGTAGCTTGAAACGGCCTGCATGACACCCTGAAATTCTGAACCTGCAAGAGGTTGTATGTTAGCTTGAAACGGCCCTACATCGTCTTGTTATGCCCTTCTGGCATCATTCGAACCCCCGGAGGTTGTGTAGCAGCTTGAAACGGCCTGCATGACATCCCGGAGTTCTGATGTGCAAGAACGCGTATGTTAGCTTGAAACGGCCCATATGCAGTCTTGTAAATGCCTCCCTTTATCCTTCCCCACCGTGTGCCGCTCCGGAATATCGAGGTGTATGCCCTAGCTTCAAAAGGCGTTCATGGGCCTCGTGGTTCAGAGCATTAGGGTAGGTGTATGCTAGCTTGAAACGGCGCATATGCTTTTCCCTGGGACCGCACTAATTTCCTTTCACCGCCTGTCCGTAAACCTGATGTGTTAATATAGCCTGTAGTGTGTGAACCGAGGTATGCCAGTAAATAAGGATGTCATTTTTTGGGAATTTGTTTGTTAGGAATTTGCTCATGTTAGAACTTCGCTTCCGTACCGTTACTTACCAGTGCTTGATTAATTTTCCGCTTGTACTCTCATTCGACTATCTTTACCGTTTTTTAATACCGCTTGTATGTATTCTATTGCTTATTTTTCTGAGAGCTCTCACCCCGACATAATGCTGCATGTTACATCCCGCGTCAACCTTCTTACCGCCCGACCACCCTTTTTCCTCACATTGAATTTATGATATCATGGTGTATTTTGATGACTGCCGCTATTTACCGTTTACCGAATAAAGATGTTATTATAATTATGTGTTTTCTTCTCCTAAGGAATTTTTGAGTATTTTCAGAGTTAGGGAATATTTAGTTAGGTACAAACAACTGACCCCTGGACATAACTAACTAACCTCTGGCTAGTAGCTCCCGGACCCCATAGGACACCGCCTATGGGTACCCTAGTGTCCTCAACACTTTAAACTAGAGGTGGCGCCCGAGATCTCTACTTCCGAAGGTAAACGATAGCAACGCAGTTTGGTAGAAACGAGCACGTCACACCACTTACTGTGTAGACTTCTTATCCACCAACCCCTGTACACTCTTTCTTATATATCTGAGGACAACTGACACATACCTACTATCAAGAAAACACAATATGTCTCGATTGAAAATAATCGATGATATTTTCATAGAATATAACCATATTAACTTGAAATGTTTAACATCTTGTAAATACATCTCAGAGGAAAAATATTATTAAAAATCATAAATGTTTCTAGAAAGTACACATTTCATTGACGGTGAGTTTATGATCCACCTGTCCAAACCTTATTATTTTATTTATATCAAACATAATTTATTATTATCGAAAAAGTTTGTGAATTGTACATACTGTATCATCGTTTATATTAATTTTGTCATCTAGTCTTATTTCAGCTGACTGCTGATGGCCTAGAGCCGAAATCGATTGTCTAAGTATATCATTATTACAATAAGTGTGTCTCATTTTCCTGATTAATTCTACCAAACACACTAATGGAGTTTTTCGTTAAGAAAATATAATTAACCAATTGGGTCAAAATTTTATATTTAGTGCTCCATAACGCTACATTCGATCAAAAAGAACTGATTTATTATTGTTATAGTTCTCATAGCTCCTATTTAATGCGTTTTCGTAGGTAATGAAGAAAAATAATGAATGAAATAAAAAACATATCATAGTTGGCGGCAGAATTATTTATTTCACTAACGATACGCGTATCTTTACTATGTTCTAATTGTGTGGCTACAGAAATTTCCTTTTTTATAGGGATCAGGACAGTGGTAGTTGTAGGAGGTCTCAGCAGGGAGGAACAAGGATTCAGGCTCAGAATGGGTTGTGAAATTGTTATTGCTACTCCTGGTCGTTTGATTGACGTGTTAGAAAATAGATACTTAGTACTAAATCAATGTACATATATAGTTCTCGATGAAGCTGACCGTATGATAGATTTGGGTGAGAATTTGTATTCCTATGTATGTATGTAATTTTGACTTTTTTATTTTTGCAGGATTTGAACCAGATGTACAGAAAATCTTGGAACATATGCCTGTTACCAATTTAAAACCAGACACGGATGAAGCTGAAGATAGTCAAGTTCTGCTTGCAAATTACAACAGTAAGAAGAAATATAGGCAAACTGTTATGTTTACAGCTACTATGCCTCCAGCTGTTGAAAGATTGGCAAGGACTTACCTGAGAAGACCCGCTGTTAGTAAATTGCACAAACTGCTTGAACATTTTTTACTAACTAGTAACCAGCTACATTTTGTAGATTCCAAAATTTGATACTCATTCAAACCCACATTGCTTCAAAAATATATATCAGCATTTTGAAACGATCCAGACATGTTCACACCGAGCAGAGATAATCGTCAAGAATACTCCACTTTCATATTCTCATTTCACTGATTGGATGATACCAATGATCCATTTCCGATTTGTAGGCTAAAGGTGGAATACCACAATATAGCAGAGCTTTCTGAAAAAGCGTCAGTTCGAAGTAAACCTGACTGAATCGTTCCAAATCGTTGATATTCACCACTCTGCACTGTTGAGTTCCCAAAAGGACGCAACCTGCAGATACTCTTCATGATAACTCCTTTGAACAATGTGCACGATTGCATAGCTCCACTGATATAAATAATAAACAGAATCATTAATTTGGATTTTTTCAGGTGGGATATATTGGTTCCATTGGTAAACCTGTTGAAAGAGTTGAACAAATTGTCCACATTATGGGAGAAAACGATAAGAGACGTAAACTCATTGAATATCTGAATAAAGGCATTGATCCACCTATCATTATATTTGTTAACCAAAAGAAAGGAGCCGATGTTTTGGCCAAGGGTCTTGAAAAATTGGGTTACAACGCTTGTACACTTCATGGTGGCAAAGGTCAAGAACAGAGAGAATACGCCTTGGCTAGTCTTAAGTCAGGTTCTAAAGATATTTTGGTTGCCACCGATGTTGCCGGAAGAGGTATTGATATAAAAGATGTATCAATGGTCATCAATTACGACATGGCGAAAACAATTGAAGGTAATATCATAGTGGACAATTTTACTGTAATAGAAGAACTGAAGTTTTTTAGTAACTCAATCCTGTGTGCATGTTCGATATTACCAAAGGAGGCGCATTTTACTAATTTCAACCTAATATATTCCATTTGAAAAGTCATTCTATAATAATCAGTGTGATTTTGTTAATCACAAATGTATAGTCCGTTCACGAAAGGTTGGGCCGTCGGTTGGCCATGGAAATTTGGCATATTCCACTGTGTATATTAAAATTTTAGGTTATGTTGTTTATTTCTTGTCAGATTGATACGCAATGTTGTCAATAATGCATAGAGTTCTCTGATAACTCGTAAGCTCGTCGGAAGAGGCCGGGTACATTCGGCAACGTTGTTTTATTTTACGTTTTGACAGCAAATACTGCCAACTTCAGATAAATAAACACGCTCAAACTTTCGTGAACGGACTATAATTATGATATAGTATGAACGTTTCTCTCTTTTGCACATTAATATTCAATGGCTTCTTATGTGGATGGATTTTTTCTTACAGATTTGAGTTACTGTTACAGTTTATCTTCTATTTTTTTAATGTATAAAAACCAATCCAAAAATATGGTAATATTTTTCAATCATACACTAAGGCAAAGCAACCTACCACAAGAACACATCTTTGAAAAGGTTCAGAAACTGGCATACCTGGGATCTTGTCCAATCAGGGCACTGAAGATTATTGCAGGCTTTACACCTCTCCATCTTGTGATAGATAAAAACAACACACTAGAGCTAGACTATCCTCAGACTCTTCAGAGAGAGCATAGACGATGAGAGAGGCAGGGATTATGGTTGTCCTTAACACGTCTCAGCTGCTGACCTCCATAACGACGAAACCATCAAAAGAATAAGCGTTGAAAGGACACTATAGTCCATTTCAGAAGAGTAGGAAGTGAAGGAACCTCTTAGCCCCTCCTATCGCTACGACCTCTCTATCGTGAACGCGGCAGAATAGCCATCTATCTCTCTTGTACTA
>CM024239.1:90902297-91010381 GCA_013421045.1 Propylea japonica
TTAAATTAATTAATATACAGTCATTCGGAACATGGGATTTAGCGTACACAATTTAAAAGTCGCTCTGGCACCATGAAACAGTAAGGCAAGGCGCAAAATGACTCGCAGCTTCGTGAGGTGACGCAGCGTGTCACGGCGAGATTTTGTTAAACTAATAAATAAATACGATCGCGCATACACAATCGCAGTGTGACGTGACGCAGGTTTTGCTTAACGTGATCCTGCGAAACCAGTGTCGATCCCGCAGTTTCTTGTATGTATTCACGGTGAATCGTAGTAGAAATGGAAGAAAAATTAATTGAAGCAGTGCGAATTCGGCAAGTTTTGTTCGATACAAGCCATGTAGACTATATGAGGACAAAACTAAAAACTGAATTATTCACGTTGTAGCCGAAATAATTTTCAAATTGTTCGTCGTTAATTAAATTCTCTGATTCAAGCAAATTCTTCGGTTATTTTTCCTCTTTTTAAGTATAAACTTCTCGATGCCTTTCTTTTAGAGTCAGTCAAACAAAGTCAAACAAAAGAGCAGTAAACAAAACAACTTGGTCAAATAATTATTGTCTCTAAATCCGAAATTAAAATAACCTATATAAAAATATTTCAAGAACCTCATTTATGTTCGAATATATACAAATATTTTATTCAACAATCCACAAACATTATGCAACATAATGGGGAAAAAAATCAATAATTGATCCACAAAAAAATAAATTAGCAACATAAGTATGTGTTTTCAAAATCAACTCTTAAATTATCTTATCGCTGAGAAACATAACTACATAACGTTTTCAAAACGTTGTGCTCTCCTTCACATTACTATAGTAGAGACCAAAACGATCCTTTTATTCCGTCCATTCATCTCCATGAAACTTTAATTTTCATGGAATTCATTTGACTTTAAAATTCTTCTGAATTTCAATTTAAAAACTGAGAAAAAAAAATCAAAAAAAAATAGGGATATAGTAATGATAAAAGGGAAGGAGGGTGGTTTAGATAACGGTTCACCGGGTGTGATGAGCCCCTAGAATCTACATTGGGCAAAACCGATTCAAATTTCCTGAGGACTGAAGAGGCGATGTCCCATGCTACCCTTTGATCTAGGGACTTAGTAGTATTCCCAACTCCCGTATCTGTCGGGAGATCTCCTCACTCTACTAGATCTCCTCAGCTGTACTTGTTCAGTTCTGTAGTCATCATCAGAACTTTCCTCAATTTCAACTTCCTCTTCGCTTTCTTCTCTAGAAAATCCTTCTTGAACCCGTTCAGAATCCCTGTCCCATTGGGGTATCATCATTGGGTGAAATCTACCCCTTTGATCTTGTTTATCTTCAGATTCCTGTTGCTCCTGTTGCTCTAATACTTCATATTCCCTATTTGGCGAGCTTCTACCCATTTTTCTAGTGATGAAGCGTTTTAACCTATTCACATGAACAGTCTGTTCATCTCGTCCTCCGCATTGTCTGATTTTGCATGTTACCGGACCATCCATCTCAATAATCCTATAAGGCCCATCCCAACTTTTCATTAATTTTTTCGATAAACCCTTTTCAAATTCATCATTTTCAGATATACCAAATCACCTAACTTGAATTGATGCTCAACCGTTTTCTGTTGTACTTTTTGATTCTCGCACACTTAGCTTCCTCCGTATTTCGGTACACGTCTCTGTACACCACCCTTAACCTCTCTAACAATTCTGCAGCATAATTGTCATCGTAATCATACCGAAGTCTCCCAGACTCTAAAAAACTATCTATAGGGAGAACTTGGTCCCTCCCATGTAAAAGAAAATATGGACTGTACCCTGTCGTGTTGTGAATGCTTCCACGATATGCCATTAAAACAAAAGGTATCCAGCTATCCCAGTCTCGTTGGTTACCACTAATGTATTGGGCCAACATATCCTTCAGAATTCTATGCATTATCTCTATCTGTCCATTTGATGTGGGTGCATAGCTAGAGGTTAGGATCTTTTCCATCCCCAAAATTTTACACACCTCCTTGAATAGTGCTGATGTGAAATTCGCTCCTCTGTCAGTCAATAATTTCCTCGGGGCTCCTTGTCTAATAATAACATGCTCAACAAAATTCGAGCAATGGTCTCCGCCTTTTGGTCTGGTAAGGGTATGGCCTCAACATACTTAGTACATTGTCATGAACAGGTTGGTCAGTTTTTGTGTGAGACGGATCTCTTTCTTTATACCCATAATTAAGATATATGTGGACGACACTTTTTTGGTGGTGCCTCGTGACCAGGTTGATACTGTGCTTGCTACCTTCAATAGTTTTAATGAGAAGTTGCAGTTTACGCTTGAAGAGGAGAGGGATGGTTCAATTTCCTTTTTGGATACCATTATACACCGAACTGATGGACAAATTTTATTAACAAATTGGTATCAGAAACCATACAGTTCAGGGAGAGTGTTGAATTTCCATTCCAACCATTCAATGTCTACAAAAGTTGGCACCGCCGCCAATTTGTTCCTGAAGGTTTTACAGTTGAGTCATCCTTCGTTTCACGAGGAAAACATTAGAAAAGCCACAAAGTTTTTATTGAATAATGACTACCCACGCAATTTTATCAATAGAGTGAAGACTAAATGTTTGACGATGAGAGGTGACTTATCGGACAAGGATAATGAACAGGTTTACAGGTATGCAAGATTCCCACTTGTCAATGGCCTATCCCAACATATTACTGCTCTTTTTAATGATGACAGTTTCAGACTTGCCTTGTACACTGTTAAGAAGGTGGGCAACATATTTTCTAGGTTAAAGGACAAAACCCCGTTTTGGTTGAACTCCGGTGTGGTGTATTCGGTGCCTTGTGAGTGTGGACAACACTATATAGGACAAACAAGACAATATCTCAAGAAACGTATTGCACAGCATAAATGTGACTGTAGGAGTGGTGAAAAACAAGAAAAACGGCTTTAGCTGTACATCATTTTTCTACAGGACATTGATTTAATTTTGATGAGACAATTATACTTGACTTTGAACAAAATTGGTGGAAGCGAAATATTAGTGAGATGATATTCATTAACAAAAGTTCAGATTGTGTTAATTTCAGGACAGATGTAAAAAACCTGAGTCAAAATTACACTAATATTATTAGACATATTGTACGATGACTTTGTTGCAAGCAGCAAGTATGTCTATTTTCAAGGGTATGCAACACAAAAATCATCAATGAGTGTATTTTGAACCATAGATCTGTGTTTGTGTCAATCTGGTGCTTGTTGTGATTTTTATGTTGATTTTTGCCATTTTTAATTTTCTTATTGTTTGAGATGATGGTGGCACTAGATGTGTAGGCGTCAGAATATTTTTGTTAGATCACGACTAATTTTAGAGGTGAGAGTTTTTCTGGAGTTGTGGATCCACCTAGCCTATAACATATTGTACTTTGTTTCAGCCTTGAGAAAGAAATAAATGAATTTCGAAACGTTGGCAATAAAATAATAATGTTTCAATAACCTACTGTCCCCACAACCCACTAAATCTATTAGAGGATACTTAGTAAAGTAGTCCTGGAAGGTGAGTAAGTATCGAATTAATTTATAATAGAAAGTTGTTAGATATATTATTTTTTTATCCGAACTTGAGGAATATGTTGTTATATTTTTTTGAATGAAATGAAGAGATTTGATATTAAATGGTTTAGACTGCAGATTGATAGGTTAGGTTGTTTCCAAGACAAAAATTTTTGTTTGAATAATCTTTCATAGTTATAGAATTTCAACAGTTAGGTACAAGTCGACCTATGTACTTTTTCTAATTGAAATAATTGGAATTCTCTTTTCTACCATAAGGCCAGAAAGGAAACGTTGATCCGTGCTCCCTGCACGAAGAGGGAATCTTACTGTTAACTTTTTCTGAGGAGTTAGGAAAAATAAGAAAAAACACTCATATAAATATATACAACTAATCTATTGAAGAAGACTCTATTCTGAACAAAACCAAAAGAAAAAAAACTGTTATCAGTTATGAATCTTGGAAAAGAACTAAAGCTAACAAATGGGAGACTCGCCGTTCTACCTGGGAATACACCTAGTGTTCAATATGGGACAGTCCTACCTTCCACATGTGTACCAATTAAATAAACTCAGCCCAATTCACCCCACACCTGACACCAATGTAACGTTTTTGGCGGTTAAAGCAAATTTATTCTATGCTGTTTTGCAGAAATTTTTACCACAATAATTTATCTACAAAACTAACATTAATTTATTTACAATAACACTCACTCAAACACAGTTCGGTATAAGCGTACACTAATTTCTAACTGTAACTGTATGTAAGTCCAACGCGCGCCTTTGTGAGCGTGCCGACCCTGTCTAGAATTTTCTAGAAATAACGGAACTATTCTAGAGTCGTTTCAGTTCATTCGGAGTCGCGTTCATTCCAGAGTGTTCTAGATGCCCCACTTCGGTCGAGCGCGGCAGGGCCGCATTCAGAGGGAATTCGCCAGTTTAAATTATAGTTAAATGTATATTCAAGAACTTTTGGATCAGCAGTCGTGGTCAATTCAATATGTACTCTCTTTTCCTTTTAACTCGATCTTCCAGCTTTAGTTTAATCCTTTATCAGGAGACGCTACAATATGTATAAATCGGAAATGTAAGTGATAAAGCGATGAGTGGTCATACAGTATACAACTTACGAAGGTGAGATTGTTGAATAGTTAACCGAGTTAACGTATGAAAAGGCAGAGAAGACTATTTTTCTTTTTTTTATCGTCAGAAGAGCAGAAACGTTCTGGTTTGTCGATTAATTATTAATGACATACAGAGAAACACAGAGAGTATGATTGCTCTTCCATCTTACAATGCACTACTAAATGGGTTTATCCAATTAAGTGGTGGCATTGTTTAAGGAGAAGATAGTTGGTTAGTGGTTACTTGCCCTGCTAAGGGCATTGGATGTGCGTATGTGGCGGTACCTATTAGAATTATCTGGCAAACTCTGAATATTTAGGGTTCATCCTAATACGCTCTCTTAGCGGATACTTGAATAATTACTTATCGGTAAAGAGGTTTCTACCTCGGCTATGAAACTATAGTTTTATGACGTGAAGTTTGAAGAATCGAAATATTCGAAACCGAGTAAATTCCAACACATGTTCGTCGATGAATAGAGTAAGCCAGGGTTCCAGTTGGGAATTTTATTACTTTGATAATTACAGAGTCTGTTTATGTTATGTAATTCTAGTTTTTCTATTCTAAGGTAGCGAAGGGAACTATTTTGCAATTTGAATCGTAATTGAAGGCAAGAGGCAAGATATGAGATTGAATATAAGAATAATTTTTGGTGTTTGCTAAACTAAACGTGTTTTGAATTGAATCGCAAAACGTGTATTTATTTGGTTAGACTTTATTTTGAACAAGTTTTTTTTGATAGCTGTGAATTGTTCTTCAAACAAATGCGACGAATATTAGTACCAACGTGAAGTCTTTGCACTCACGAAAACTATGATGAAAACATTACCTATTTAAAAATTTATCGCAGCGAAATTCAGGCGTTTTCCTCATTATTAAATTATTTCGGTTCAGAAATACGAATGAAGTTTCGAAATACTGACAATACTGTAATTTATTATTATCGGCTATATATTTCTTATCGATGTCATTGGAAAGAAGAAAAATATGCTTTGTTTCTCTTGTGTTGAATTTTTGAGTCAATATCGACTTTGGCGGCAATAAATCGTATCCCTGATGACGAATACTTGGTCAAATTCAATATATCCGATTGGAGTGAATTTCATTTTGTGAACGAAGATTGGTATATTATACTTAATATTCATGCAAAATTTCAAGAAAATCGCATTGTGTATAGAAAATTCAATTGAAATTAGAAAAAAAATTGCTATACCTATTTCCAAAACAAGATATCCGTTTCAAGTGAAATTTATTTTGGGTATGAAGATTGTTATATTGAATGTTCATTCAAAATTTCAAGAGGTTCGCATCATCTGAACCATAAATTAACGGTGGGTTTCACAAAGATTTGATTTCTCAATCTTTGATCGGCAATCAAAATGAAATTCTATGATACAAATCTAATTTGATTGCGGAATCAACGATTTGATTGCCCAATCAAGAAAAACCCAATCAACGCACTTGATCGGCAATCAGCGGACGTTGATTGCCAATCAAGTGAAAATTGGGTTTCACAAATCAAAACTGACAACTAATTAACAAACAACGACGCTTGATTGTCCGATCAAGTTGATTCGACAAATTTGGGCAATCAAGATACATAAATTGTAGACCAGCACGATAAAAAAATGCTTTTCGAAATTAGTTCCTCTTCAGAATCTTCATCAGAAGATGAAACAAGAATTACTACTCGATATAATTCGAGACAGGAGTGATCCGTTTTCGAATTACGATGATCAGGAATTCAAAAAAAGATTCAGGTTCACCAAACAATCAACAATGGAGTTGCTGAACAAAATTGGAGAACACATTGAACCGCGAACTAAAAAAATTAAATCTATACCGGCAATTCTTCAAATTTTAATTACTCTGAGGTTCTACGCAACGGGTGCATTTCAAATGACCGTAGGAGATCACGTTAATGTAACTAAAGCATCGGTGTGTAGAATTGTGAAGAGAGTATCTGAGGAAATTGCAAGGCTGAAAAATGAGTTCATTCATATGCTCCAAACAAGGGAACAAAGATTGGAAGTATCATTGGGTTTCCATCAACTCAGTGGAATTCCAAGAGTTTTGGGAGCTATAGACTGCACCCATATACGAATATCGTCACCAGGAGGTGGTAATGCTGAGATATTCAGAAACAGAAAAGGCTACTTTTCAATAAATGTGCAGATGGTATGCGATAGTAGACTAAAATTAGACATATCATAGCTCGATGGCCAGGATCTGTCGACGATTCTACAATATTCAACGATTCTCCATTGATTGTTGAGCTGGAGCAAGGTGCATATGGAGATACCTACCTGCTAGGAGACAGTGGTTATGCCTGCAAAATTTTTCTGTTGACTCCAATTTTGAATCCTCATAATGAAACCGAGAGGCGTTATAATCAGGCCCAAATAAAAGCCCGCAACACAAGTGAAAGATGTTTCGGATTGCTCAAGAGACGTTTCCCATGCCTGCATTATGGATTGAGAAACAAATTAGATACATCTTTGACCATTATTCTTGCATGTAGTGTATTGCACAATTATGCTCTTGCTCAGCATGATGAAATGGACGAGCTAGATGATCTGAACATTGAAGTTGGAGTAAATCAGTCGATTACCCCTGGGCCGCAGAAGACATCAGTTAGAAATGCTCTGATAGCAGATATTTTTGAGAGGTTGTTACTCTTGAGTAAGATAAAAAATGTCCCAATAATAAACTTTATGATTTCAGGTGAACTGGCATTGTTGTGACCTGGTTAGAGTAGTCGTTTTCTAGAATTTATTGGAAATTTACTCAAAACTAGCTAGTTAAGCATAGATATTGTTCAATAAAAAATTTTAACTGCTCGGCATTTTTGTGGCTACTTTTTTCAAACTGAAATATCATTATTTCGTGAAAACTATAATGCTTTTAATTCAATCGGTTCACTTATCATAATAAAAAGACACAATCAATAAAAAAAAGTTTTATTGATAAAATAAATTCACATTGCTTTTTTTAGTTGAATTTTTTCTCTCCTTAACTGAATCATTAAAATCTTAGCTTCAATTCTGGCATTTTTTAATTTTTGTTTATAATATTGCTCTTTGAGCGACAATTTTTTTTTGATAAGTTTTTTAGGGTGTTTTCGGATTTGTTGTGGAATAGGGGAAGGTCTGGACTCAATTTGACAGTGAGAAGGAACGGAAGCATCAGCATCTAGAACAGGAATAGGGGATGGACTTGCAAGTATAGGAGTAGGATCAGCTGAAAATGAAATTTGATTAGTAAAATAATGTGAGAAAATTTTTCACACGACCCGAAATATAAGAGCTACCTTTGCTGCCATGAAAAATATATATTATCATAATTTGTTTTAGAACAGACTATGTAAAATATCTCCTATTCTAGATCAATATTATGTTGGGAATTCATAATATAAAGGAATGAATGAGTTTTCATGAATATGTTTCATTGAATAAACAATGTTTTATATTGCACCAACTTTGAAGCTACAAAGGTATATTGCTCTGATATTTTAACAATGAACTAAAAATATTATTATGTTTCTTTACCCACAATAGTTATTAGATGCACATTTTTGAACTTTTGCAGAGAATCTAACATGAATGTAACATCTAATTACTGTTGAGAGCATATAGTCATCACAACAATCAGTTTTAATTATGATCATCTAACAAATAATGATTCGAAGGTTTCAATATCTAAAATGGGGTATTATAAATATCAGAAGTAATTTCATCACAAACTTTAGCACAATTTTATGGTTAAAAAAAATGAAACAAGCTTTTCATCATAATTTTGTTCTAGAAAAAACAGTTTGATCCCTTATTATCAACATTGACCAAAATAGATCAAACAAATACAAGTGTGCAAAAGCTAAACCTAAAAGGATACCTCATTCGGTTCACTTCCCTTTGAACTATTGATTACATATTTCCTTGTAATTTGAAGGATTTCAAATTGTACGTTACTTACCTCTCTTTTCTTGAATTTCTGCGAACATTGACTCAACAAACTAAATAGATGCATCATCAAATGCATTATTTAATGGAGTAATATTATTTACTCCTACCATTGAAATTATTCGGCAGTCAGTATCCGTCAGATATGTCCCCATAGTTCCACCTCCTGTTTTTTGAATTTCCTTCTGTAATGTGAACTTCGCCAATATTAAAGTTTATTGTTCCTTAACAATTTCCAAAAAACAGAATTTGACTATCCCATATTTACTTGAAACTAACAATAGCTCACTTTTTCCTGTCTCATTAAGGATTTTAATTGATCAACTCTTGGTGCAGGTTCCTCTCGTTCCTCAAATTGTTCAGGCATTTGTTGGCCTGGAAACATAATTTCCCTATATCTTTCCTTCTGAAAAACAATCTATACTAATATTATAAAGAGGAAAGATTTGTATGTTTGTGGGTTTGTGGATTTGTGGGTTTGTGGCGTTGATATGAGATAACTCATAAGCTACTGGACCGATTTCAATAATTCTTTCATCCTTAGAAAGCTACACTATCCTTGAGTAACATAGGCTATACTTTTCACCCGAGAAAATTGAGGAAACCTACTATAACTTCAATGATAATAAATATGAGTACCAAAATCAGCTATTTTCAGGTGCGCTGCGAAAACCGTAAGACGTACATGAAAACAATGTATGACGGAAATGTACCTCTTTAATAGTTCTACAAAAAAGTCCGCGATAGCATATATCTGTCTTTCAAGGTTTACTCGGTATCACCTTTTAAAGGTATCCGAATGTTTCTCAAAATTATGCATTATTTGGGAGTATTTTTTTATGAATACGCTATTGATCTTTATCCAATTAAATACGCCCTTCATACCCAGTATTTAATATAGAACGAAATTGCCTTTTACATCATTCAATTATGATGAATACATCAAAAGATATGGCAGGTTGAAGATGAAATCGCACCAAAATCTAATTGCGTCTAATGCAATCAACTAACTATTTCAAATAAAATTTCTTTGATGTCTTTGTTTGTTGATCCTGGAATATATCAATGAATTTGTATAAATATGGATGTTAGTGATAAGTATTCACGAGTATTTGTTAATAGAGAATAAATTATTCAAGTTTTATTTAAAAACTTCGAATAAATGAAAATATTTTCATCATGTTTAGGAAATTTCTATGAATTTCATTTATAATTCGCGAATTTGGAAAGTTTTTGTCCATTTTTTTCTTCATATTCTGAAAACTGATCTTCTTATTCAGATCCCGGTGTCTTAAGTTGATACGGATTCTGCTCAAAACGGTAGGTTTTAAAAAAAAGTGGTCAATGGGGCGTTTGTACCTATAAAATGAGGTATGATTGTATGAATGTATTTTGGATTGCCGATGCCCGTATGTTTATAACCACAAATCAGATCAACAGATGGCGCTGTAGTCGTTATTCAGGTTATTCTCTGCAACTAAACGGCTCGATCAAATTGAATGAATTTTTGTGTATACAGAACAACGTCTGTTGGGTCTGCTAGTTATGTATATAAATCAATACAAATAGCTTATTTTAGTACCATTCATTCAATTTATCACATACATTTTCCATTGCCACATCGTGTTTTGTTCTCCTCTTCAAATTTTCATGAAGAATTTTTAATTGACTGGCTGTCCTGGGTGTATTCCTTCCAGCATTGTACACCTTAGTTATACTGGACCAAGCTTCCCTTTTAGACTCACGACTTAGGTACCTTATTCGTACATTTTGATTCTAAATTCTAATACTTATATCGTTTTTTCTAAAAAAAAAACAAGAAAGTAGGTAATTATATTCTCAGTTCTGGATATATGGAATTCCCTTCACCAAACTAAACATTATGATTCTTCAAGGGAATATTTCACTTACGATTCAACTAAGGAGAGAAGAAGGTATTTGTCGTCATTGTTGTAATTCTTTTCTCTATAGAATTTTTTTAAATTTTCCATTTTGATTTGGTATCAGCTTCAAAGTTCAAACAACAACAAACAACTGCCGCTTGTAACCAAACTTCTAACAGTTCTAACCTCACACACACAGAAATAATAATATAAAATAATGTTTTATGCTTTTCCCAATCAAATCTTGACAAATGCTACGTTGCCAGATTGGTTTTCTCGATCAACTGATTGAGGTTCTTGATTGCGGAATTTTGTTTTGTGAAACCCGAATCCATTGATTGGACAATCAAAATTTGACAAGGGAATCAGTTGATTCTAGAATCAACGGATCTTTGTGAAACCCAGGGTCAGTGTCAGAATAAGGGGTGAAATCCTTAGTTTTGCGGACTAACTGCACCGATTCGTGGAAGTCTTTGAAATCGGAGGCAGAGAATGACTTCAGAATTTTAAAGGGGTGGTTTAGTTATAAACCATTGACATAAAACCTAGAAAAAACTAAATATCTGCCCTTCACTGCCTACTGCAGTGGATCACTTGAAATCACACCTGATTCGCTCATCTCAGAAGCAGATTCAGTTAAATATTTGTGACGATTGACATTTAAGTGGGGTGCTAATCAAAAACTGGTTCAATAAACTGAGAGTACTTTTATATAAATTGAAATTTTTTAAAGATTATCTTTATGTGCGACATCTCATAATGCTATATTTTGCGTTAGTACAGTCCCAGCTGACTTACGGAATAATAGGCGTGGCGTGGTACTACAGATAACCATCTGAAAAATTTGGTTGTGATTCAAAGATCGATTCTTCGAATCATATATAGTAGACCACTCACGTTTCCCAATGAAGAACAATTCAAAGAGGCCTAGATGCTGGGTGCGAGACAACTTTCTTATAATATGCACATGCTGATTAATATCAAGAAATCGAGAATGAGTTCGAATCCCGTCACACATTGTGACAACACACGAAATAAGTTAAATATTCTGAGTATGCCTCGTTGTATTAAAAAAAGTTCTGATTATGATAGGATAAAATGTGTTTTCCGTGTTGTATTTTTATAATTATTTTTAGTAGATATTTGTTCACCATATGTAGAAAAAGAGTAATTCAAATGGAATTACATCACGTACAAGCGATAGCTCCTCGGAGCTGAAGCTTCTGTGATATCATATATTTATTCATCTCCTGACTTTTGAATGAGCTCTTGAATAATTTTGAGTGTGTAATCTACTCTCAGTGAAAAAATATACAGGGTGTTTCATCATAAACTGGACAAACATATATTTTCGTGTAGAGGACATCGGGAGAATCATAAGCGAGATACAGGGTGTCGAACGTCATTTTTGAGCAAGATTCTTATGAGTGTGGTTAGTAATGTATAACACTTAAAGTAACGGTTTTTGGTCAAATCTCAGTATTTTTGGGTCCTCCATTCAGAAAAGTTAACGAAATCCGAAAAAAAAAATTACAAAATGGCGGAAGACCTGCAATGTTCCAAATTGTAAAATATCGAACGGTTTCGTTACTACAGTCATTCAAATGTTTCGTTCAGACCTCTGAAATAATGAAAATAAATTTGTTTTGAGTTCTAGAGTCAAAATAATTAAATTATTGGCATGTCCAAACATTTTAGATGAATTTATACAAAAAAAAAATCAGTGAAACTCAGTTGGGACTCGAACCGTAGGCATTAAATAGGGAAATGGCACTGTTCTAAGGATATTGATATTCGTTGCCAGGCAACGGTAGTTCTTAGTTCATAGAGTTTGAATACTGGGTAAATTTTATTCACTAAAATTCAAATACCAGTCCAACTCTATGAACTACGAACTACCGTTGCCTGGCAACGAATATTAATATCCTTAGAACAGTGCCATTGCTTTATTTGGTACCTACGTCTGTTCGAGTCCCAACTGATTTCACTGATTTTTTTTGTATAAATTCATCTAAAATGTTTGGACATGCCAATAATTTAATTATTTTGACTCTAGAACTCAAAACAAATTTATTTTCGTTATTTCAGAGGTCCGAACGAAACATTTGAATGACTGTAGTAACGAAACCGTTCGATATTTTACAATTCTGTTTTCATATTCGTGATTGATAATTCAAGAAGTACAATTGTACAAAATTTCATCCATTACGAGTGAAATTTCTTCATCGCTGTAAACATGTAAAAAAAATTGTGTTCGATTTTTGAAAAAATTTTTTCACAGGAATTCCTAGAAAATTGTGTTCATTCAGAAAATAAAAGTCAATTCGACAACCGCAAAAAAAAATTTGGAACATTGCAGGTCTTCCGCTATTTTGTAATTTTTTTTTCGGATTTCGTCAACTTTTCTGAATGGAGGACCCAAAAATACTGAGATTTGACCAAAAACCGTTACTTTAAGTGTTATACATAACTAACCACACTCATAAGAATCTTGCTCAAAAATGACGTTTGACACCCTGTATCTCGCTTATGCTTCGAAAACGAGATATATTGTATAAGGAAAAAATGATTCTCCCGATGTCCTCCACACCAAAATATATGTTTGTCCAGTTTATGATGAAACACCCTGTATATTATATTATATATCATTTTTATAGGAATTACTCTGGAAACATGGAAACATTTTTCGAGAAACTTTCTTGTGTCCTTCAGGCTTGTGGTATCCGTGTTGATTATGTGCTCTTATGTAGAGACTTATGCCCGATTGCACCGTCCGTCTAAGCAACGTTTAAGCCCTTAAGTGACGTTTTTTCCATTGATGAAACGTCATTTCAGGGCTTAAACGTTGCTTAGACGAACGGTGCAATCGGGCATAAATGTTCAAGTCTAAGTGTCAGTTGCAGGAACGTCCATTAAAATTTAAAGGTCCATTAAACTCTTAATCCTCCATTATTAGAAGGAACTAATGGAGGATTAAGGGTTTAATGGACCTTTAAATTTTAATGGGCGTTCCTGCAACTGAGCATTAATTACTTACCTATCGAATTGTTGGTTTTTTTTAAACTTGAAGTTACACATTCTAAAGCAACTAGAGTGTTCACCAACATCAACGGTATTGTATGGTGTTTGCCAATATACTTGCCAAAGAAGGCGGACGAATGTCACTCATTGGCCCAGAACTCTTTTGTGTTATAGGTAAATGTACCTATAAGAAGGAGAAAGCCGAAAAATCGAAACTCTGGCGGAATCTCCCAGGGATGGATCATTCCACTAAGTTCCTAAGAACCTTTTAAACAGCAAGATCCAAAAGATATCTGGATCTTGGTAAGAAACAATAACACCTCCTCACTGGCTTTCTTTCAGGACACTGTAGCTTCAGAAAGCATCTGTTGAGGATGGGATTATCAGACACCGACGAGTGTGGGTTCTGTGGGGAGGAGGAAGAAACCCACATTAACCACAGAATGCTTTGTCAATACGAGCCTAAGCAAGGAATACCTTGGTCGAGAAACTTGTAAGAGGAAGGAACTATCCTCATTGAAGCCTTCCCAGATATTGGATTTCATCCATTTCTATATCTCTGGAACTGGAAGGCAAGCTGTAAAGGGTGTGGTCAGAACAGCTCTGTAAGGTGGCACAATAGACCTTGAGGCCGCAGTGAACTTTAACCCCTCTTTAAACAATAACTATGACAATAACACCAACAGAGTACTTCCATTTACAAAGTGGATTACATAATTACAAATGCCGCTATAGACGACTATGAGGCTATTGTTTTTAAGCCTCATATTAGTGAACATAATGCTTTAATGCTCAAATTGAATTTCGATCTACTTTAGTGAAAAACACCTCAAGTTCATACAGTAATAGATTTTCAGATTATCGCAGTGTAATTTTGAGATACTATACCTACCTGGAAGTTGATGTTGATCAGTGCTTCGAAAGTTTTAGTGGTACTCTTCAATACTATCTAGAGTTATGTTGCCCTTTGAGAGAGTTTAATTCTGTACCTAATAGAAAAACATTGATCACTGCTGAAATCGTTGAGAGCAAACGAAACCTTATTAACCTACGTTTACTTCACTTGAACTTTGACTCCCCATCTACTTGTGAAAACTGTAAAATGGCTAAATATCACCATAATTTGCCAGTAAAATCCACAGAACGCAGGTTTCATTGTTCAGCTATAGTAAATGCGGACAGAAAATAAAGCAGTATAGAATATTGTAAATCGTACAATAAATGGTGAAATCAGAAAAACACCGCAATATTGCTATTGATGGGTAGGTTGAAAACCTGAATAAATGTCGTACATATTTGCAGAGCATTTTCCAACAGAAGCTGAAATAAAACTTTTTGGTTGATCTATCTTTTAATAGCAATTTCTTTTTCTATCTTGTTTCAGAATTAGAAATTGAAGCAGTTATAAAAAATTAGTAAAGTGTTGGCAGTAATAATTTAAAAAAATGGCTGAGGTAGTTAGTGAACCACTCACTCACCCCTTCAATATGTCTATATCCTCGGTAGGTTCCTGAAAATTGTTAATCCAAAAAAGGCCATTGTACTCCCAAAATATCAGAATATCTCAGGAAATTTTTTGTAGAAGCTTTATTAGGATATCCTGGTCTTAGGAAATGTAGGACACTTTTATTTTAATCCAAGCTTTCGGTAAATTTTATTACCTTTTTCAAGGATCTATAAAAATAATTTACGTCATTATTATATAAGGCTAAATTACAATTTACTTACAAATACTGTGATTAAACTCCTTAATATAGTTATAAGTTTAAAGGACATGCAATTAAATAGTTATTATACTCCAGAAGTGATTTTTCTAAAAATATTTTACATACATCAAATTTGACAATAAACTTCAGTTCACAAATTATTAAATTTCTATTCTTCATCAATAGAGAAATCGCGAAAAGATGAAAATGATTTTTTTGATATTTCAATTAAATATGAATATATATTATTAAGGTTGCTCGTATCTTGTTTGGTGTTCATGGTGTTATCAGAGATGGATATTGCCAACATTTCAAGGAACAGTCTTTTGTTGTAATGAGTTTCTTTAAACAGCAATTTCGTATTTGAATAATTCATGTTATGATCGTAATTGTTTGAATGTATGGCCAAAGCACAAGTATTCAAATTTCTTCTTACAGAACTTTTATGGGAAGCTATTCTTGTTTTTATCCAATTTGAAGTCTGTCCTACATAAATTTTTTCACAATCTCCACATGGTATGCTATAAACTACTCCTGATTCCAACTCTACTTTTTCTCTGTCTTTTAGCTTACTGAAAACTTGTGAGTATAAGGTGTGTTTCATAGTGTTAATTATCTTTACATTTCTTACATCCTTAAAAATTGCAGAGATTTTATTTGAAATGTTTGGTATATATTGTAGAGTGGCGTGAATTCTATTAGTGGGTTGTTCAATTTCACGTGAAGTACCATCATTATTAATAATTTGAGGAGAGGCAACGTTGAAAAGTATTTGATTTAAAAGTTTATTGGGATATCCACTTATTAGGAATAGTTTTTTGAGTTCTAGAATTCATTCCTTATGGTATGTTCTGTGTGTCAGCTTTAAAACTCTATTTTTCATACATCTGACTAGATTCATTTTCATGTTGAAAGGGTGGCAAGATTTATAATGGAGGTATCTACCAGAGCTAGTGGGTTTGGTGTACCATTTCGTTTTTAATGTTTCTCCTGATCTTATAATTCTCATGTCTAAGAAGGGTAAGCTGCTGTTGTTTTCTTCTTCAGATGTAAATTGTAGATGAGAGTTGAACAGAACATACCATAAGGAATGCATTCTAGAACTCAAAAAACTATTCCTAATAAGTGGATATCCCAATAAACTTTTAAATCAAATACTTTTCAACGTTGCCTCTCCTCAAATTATTAATAATGATGGTACTTCACGTGAAATTGAACAACCCACTAATAGAATTCACGCCACTCTACAATATACCAAACATTTCAAATAAAATCTCTGCAATTTTTAAGGATGTAAGAAATGTAAAGATAATTAACACTATGAAACACACCTTGTACTCACAAGTTTTCAGTAAGCTAAAAGACAGAGAAAAAGTAGAGTTGGAATCAGGAGTAGTTTATAGCATACCATGTGGAGATTGTGAAAAAATTTATGTAGGACAGACTTCAAATTGGATAAAAACAAGAATAGCTTCCCATAAAAGTTCTGTAAGAAGAAATTTGAATACTTGTGCTTTGGCCATACATTCAAACAATTACGATCATAACATGAATTATTCAAATACGAAATTGCTGTTTAAAGAAACTCATTACAACAAAAGACTGTTCCTTGAAATGTTGGCAATATCCATCTCTGATAACACCATGAACACCAAACAAGATACGAGCAACCTTAATAATATATATTCATATTTAATTGAAATATCAAAAAAATCATTTTCATCTTTTCGCGATTTCTCTATTGATGAAGAATAGAAATTTAATAATTTGTGAACTGAAGTTTATTGTCAAATTTGATGTATGTAAAATATTTTTAGAAAAATCACTTCTGGAGTATAATAACTATTTAATTGCATGTCCTTTAAACTTATAACTATATTAAGGAGTTTAATCACAGTATTTGTAAGTAAATTGTAATTTAGCCTTATATAATAATGACGTAAATTATTTTTATAGATCCTTGAAAAAAGTAATAAAATTTACCGAAAGCTTGGATTAAAATAAAAGTGTCCTACATTTCCTAAGACCAGGATATCCTAATAAAGCTTTTACAAAATATTCATTCACGGTCAATAAATACCTCACTTTTATCTCAGGAAATTCAATATACTCCATCTCAACATGCTTTTAGAAGCGGTCATTCAACTCAGACTGACGCGCTCAGTTTTGTAGCAACCGTTTACAGATGTTTGGATGAGGGTCTAGATCGAGGGGCAAACCGCTGAGCAAATTCTGTACACCAGACATCCCCTTAGTGAGGGACATCCCTCAGACATCCCCAGACATCCCTCAGACATCCCCAGACATCCTCAGATATCCCCGGATATCCCCAGACTTCCCGAGACATCCTAGGATTTCCTGGGATATCCTCTATTACTTAATAGTTGGTATCGGTTTAATGAGTGATTAAAAACAGTTTGTAGTACTATGTGATGTCCCGAAATCAAATTGAAAAAAAAAATCTATTGTTTAATGTACAGGGTATCCCATTTTGGGCACTTTTACGGGATATCTCCGTTATTTTTAACGTTAGCGGGATGCGGTTTTCGCGACAGTGTGCTACTTTTTTGTGAAACTAAAGATGGCGCAATCAGTTTTTGCATAGCCCTCTTAGTTTTTGCTATACAGAGTGGAAATGAAAAGTATCACTTTTTAATCGCCCCCCATATCTCAGTTGTGCTTAAACTTGGAGAAATGGTTGAAACGCATTCCTATAGATTTTTCCCGTAGAATCCAGTGGCGTAATCAGTTTTTCAATTAAACTTTCTGTTTTTGAGTTATTGAGCAAACATATGTTTTTTTAAATTGGACACCCTGTATATTATTTTTTATTCTTATTGAGCACAATCTCAGCTTTTCAAAAACATATTATTTTATGCATTTATTTTCAAAAACAAGCTCAGAATTCAAGATTTTGTGATTAAATTGTCAATAACTAAGTGGTAGGCTATGACTGTCTATTAAAAACAAAAAATAAATGTCAAGATTTCGTTAGAAATCGAAAATAATGTTAACATAATATCTAAATCACATGACCTAATATTTAACTTAATTTAATTTTAAATTTTTTGAAAATTCAAATAATTGATTACCTATAAATACCAATTAGGGCGTTTATTAGGGAATCCAAAACAATAACAAAATTTTGTAATTTTGTTTTATAGATGCTGTTCAAAATGACGGCCATTTTCCCGTATAGAAAATCTGCAGAGTTTCGTTATTCTTTTAATGGCGTTCAAAAGAATCATAGGCCTTCTTTGAAAATTTTCAAAGGCCAAAATAGTTGCCGCACGAAGCTCCGCTACTGAATTATATTTTGCTTTATAAATTGTATTTGGCTATATGCAAAAATGGCCGTCATTTTGAACAGCATCTATAAAACAAAATTACAAAATTTGGTTATTGTTTTGGATTCCCTAATAAACATTTAACAATTGGTATTTATAGGTAATCAATTATTTGAATTTTCAAAAAAGTGCAAATTAAATTAAGTTAATATTATTTATTAGATCATGTGATGTAGATATTATGTTAACATTATTTTCGATTTCTAACGAAAACTTGACATTTATTTTTTGTTTTTAATAAACAGACACAATTTAAATACAAAATCTTGAATTCTGAGCTTGGTTTTGAAAATAAATACATAAAATTATATGTTTTTGAAAAGCTGAGATTGTGCTAAATAAGAATAAAAAATAATATACAGGGTGTCCAATTTGAAAAAACATATGTTTGCTCAATAACTCAAAAACAGAAAGTTTAGTTGAAAAACTGACTACGCCACTGGATTCTACGGAAAAAAATATATAGGAATGCGTTTCAACCATTTCTCCAAGTCTAAGCACAACTGAGATACGGCGGGTGATTAAAAAGTGATACTTTTCATTTTCACTCTGTATAGCAAAAACTAAGAAGGCTATGCAAAAACTGATTGCGCCATCTTTAGTTTCACAAAAAAGTAGCACACTGTCGCGAAAACCGCATCCCGCTAAGGTTAAAAATAACAGAGATATCCCGTAAAAGTGCCCAAAATGGGATACCCTGTACTCTAGAATAGTATAACACAATGAACATATTATATGTAGATATTGAGTGTTTTCGAAACAGAGCAGAAGTGAGTTCTCTGAAGATGACTTATATTCTCATTCAAAATTTATAATTCAATGAAAATAGCTATCTATTTGACATCCCTCGATATTTCTGAACTGCCGAAAAAAGAATCTGATTAGTTAGTGGCAGATCCGGGCGGGGGGGCACACCGGGGAAACTTCAAAATACACTCGCGTAGAAAGGAAAATTTTTGGAGTGTGGTTGAAAATTCATTGAAAATTAGGAGCGAGCGGGGGGTGAGTTATTGGTCCTGGAGGAGGGCATGCCCTCCCCCTAAATCCGCCACTGATGAGTGGCTTTCAAAACCCAGCAAAGCCGTTAGTGGAATGTTTAATTTTTGCTCGTATAATTTTCGATATCAAAAATGAAATTTTTTTATGATATACCCACACAAATATATGATATATTTTATCTATATAATATATTTTTATTCCTTGAGGCGAAGAATTCAAACTATTTTCCAGGATAAATTCCTGCAATAGTAATTTTTCACTCTTTATTACCAGGTTCGTCATTTTTTCCATTTCTAGTTTGAAAATTATTTGTTTAAAATGAATTATACTTGAATTGATCCTTAATCTGACTTAAAATACACTGCGCAAAAAAATTAACGCGCATTCTGAAAATCTCAATTTTAATGAAAGTTAACTCTACATTGACATTATAACTTATTTTTTATGTTCTCTCGAGAAGGTTTTGAACGAAACAAGACACATTAAATGGAAGAAAAATTCAGGATTTCACCGAATCCCATGTGAAAAAAGAGAAACAAACAATTTTCAAAATACTGGAATGCTGATAAGTGATTTAATACTTGGTATTTCCACCCCTTGCGTTAATTACAGCTCAGCAACGACGGTTCATACTCAAAATGGGTGATCTTAAAATGTTTTTATCTAATCCTTCCCGGATTTCTCTGAGTTGGATTAAAAAGATATTAAGAGTAGCTAGATGATTTTCTGAACTTCTCAGCCTTCTATTGAGGTTGTCCCAAACCTGCTTAATCGGATTGAGATCTCGACTTCTTGCTGGCCATTCCAGAGACTTTTACCTCTTCAAGGTACTCCTGAACGATGCGCGCACGATGGTGTCAGGCATTATTGTCCATAAAAATGAAATTTTCACCAATGTATGAAGCAAATGGCACTACATGCTCTTCAAGAATGTTCCTTATATACCTATCAGCATTCATAGCTCCATTATCAACGAGCACTAGGTCTGTGCGAGCAGTCAAAAATATTCCACCCCATACTCTGAAGTAACGTTCCTGAATGGCAGTTGTTACCCGTGGTCTACCCTGTCCTGGTCTTCGGACATTCATACCCGTCTCCCTGAATCGCTGCAACATTCTGGACACATTTGTATGGGAAATTCCAAACCTTTCTGCAATTGTGTATGTCCACACTTCTTCTTGCAAAACTACCGCTTGGGCACATTCTTCTTGGGTCAAATTGCGTGTTTCGCGTTGCATAGCGATCGAGTGTAGAAAATCAAACGAAAAACAAACTACTGATCACTAGAATTGATCGAGAACAACTGATTTCAGAATGGAGCTAACACATTCAAAATCTCATCTTTTTATTCCTGCTGGGAAAAAACATATGTATTGAAGAAAAACGTTGAAAGTGGATAATATATGCATGCATAATTCTGATGAAAATAATTATCATTAAAAACACCTTCAATTGTAGAATAAATTTGAGATTTCCATAATGTGCGTAAGTTTTTTGCGCATTGTATTTCATCTTGATAAAGATTTTTGATGAATTTGAAAAAAATGGTTCCCATTCATAAAAACACTTACATTTAGGTACCTATATATTCAAGTTCCTTTTTCTTGACGCAAAATATAACATTTAATCAACACCCTGTGTACTACCAATATGATTCGATGACATTTTAAAGGAAAACGGATCCTGTTTTTGATATCCCTCAACTCGTCCTTCAATGAAAATATATAAATATAAGGCATGTTGAAAAAACAACGAGACGATAATAACTATTATTAATTTGAATATACAGGGTGCGCGGCGCGGTTGCTCTCGACGGTTTCATGTTTGTTTCTGATCATTATTTATAATTATGATAGGGAATGTATCCCTCTAAATTTCCATAAAATTTGGTGGCGTTTGGTTGGTATTGATTTTCAAGAAACTTCTCAATAAAGTCAATTTTAAACGCTCTTGTGAAATTAGTGCAGGGTTTGAAAGGAGCATTTGGTGTATTCATTTGTTTTAATTGTTTGTGTTTCAGTAACTTGGGTGAAAAACCTATACAAGTTTTCGTAAAATGCCGAAACCTAACAGAATATGTTTCAACCCATATTTATATTTCTTTACAATTTCTAAATCGCTCTGTATCGATTGAGCAGATATGAAAACTCTTGTGAAAATGAGTTACAGGGTGTTTACCATACCCAAATAAGACTAATTTATATCGATTGAAATATATTCTGGGAGGATTCTGCATTTCTTAAAAACTTTATATGTTTTCACTTCCAGTCTCTGAAACAGAAATAATTGAAAAAATTTCAATTGAGATGAAGTGCTCCAGCGCACTTACACTCTAAGAAATTTTTGAACACCAGCCAACACCCGCTGACACCAGCCGTATTTCCTCAGAGGTCCTGATTTTTTGGTGTTATTTTGCACCTTCTAAAATAACACCGACGTTCATGAATTTTCTGGTGTGTTTCATGATTTCAAAGGAGTTGCTTTTTTCAAATAAATAAATCAACTTTGACACTGAAGCGAGTGTGATTTTCATTCGGTTCTTTGCGACTTTGCACTTGTTTGGTGTTAAATCACACTAGAGCGGTGTGATCTCAATTGACCATCCAGTGTGTTTTGACACTGACTCGGTTATTTTTCACAATTTATTAGTGTGAAATAATATACTAGTTAGATCGGTTTCGGTGTGAAATCGCACCGTTTCAGTCTTAATTTGCACTAGCTTAGTGAGGTTGCAATAACCTGTTCGGTGCTATTCAGCACTGACTTAGTTGAGATGAGAAATGACAAAGGACCCCGCACATTTACTATGGAAATTGGCTCCCGGTGGATTTGGCTGAAAATGTGATATTATGTTCTACTAATTCTTCTGATCAAATGTCTCAACAGTCACGAAGCTGAAAAATGCATACTTCTAGGAGTTTTTAGCGATTTTTTGTATCCATTATGACTTATTTATTACCGTTCACACAGAAATGTTTGAAAATATTTCGAATTGACAGAATCTGCTTTCAATAATCACGAAATATTTTCAAACATTTCTGTGTGAACGGTAATAAATAAGTCATAATGGATACAAAAAATCGCTAAAAACTCCTAGAAATATGCATTTTTCAGCTTCGTGACTGTTTAGACATCTGATCAGAAGGATTAGTAGAACATCATATCACATTTTCAGCCAAATCCACCGGGAGCCAATTCCCATACAAAATGTGGAATACGTAAGACTTAATGGATACAAAAAATCGCTAAAAACTCCCAGAAGTATACATTTTTCAGCTTCGTGACTGTGGAGACATTTGATCAGAAGGATTAGTAGAACATCATATCAAATTTTCAGCCAAATCCACCGGGAGCCAATTTCCATAGTAAATGTGCGGGGTCCTTTATATTTGAAATTAAGAAATGCAATTCAGCGATTTGAATATCAGATATTAAATACATAGGTTCTTTCGAAGCTAAAATAATGCATCATGAACCATAAATTATTAATTATTATGTAGCTAAGTACTTACTCCCTATGTTAATCTTTTGTTCTGCAATTGTTATTCATTAAAAATCTTTTAGTGTATTCGTTTGCTATGCAGGTTTCTAAAACAATTCAATTTTCATTTACAATGAAAGATTACAACAATATTTGTTGCCAAAACAAAAAACATTTTCCTATTGATAAAATATATTATCTTTACACTGATAAATATATAATGAACAGATAGATATGTACCTGATGGTAGACCAAGTGAGGGGCTGACAGTAGAGGTATCTCCCAAAAATACTCTAAGGGAAGGATCTTCAACTAGCTTGAAAAAGATCAGCTTTTGTCCTCGAATCATCAGGCAAAATGAACTTTTCTCTCCAAAACAAATTTTCACTCATTTCACTTTCTTCACCTCAATCAATTTCACACTTTCGATTCATCATCACAAAGGCACATACAAGAAACAGAAATAGATAAGAAGGTGAAACCATTGGCAAGTCCTGATTTGATGATGCTGAGGACTCTTTGTAGAGCCGCCAAGAATTGGAACTATTGCTATTAACATTGTTGCCAAAGGTATTCGATTGGAATAATCAGTTCATCAGACACCACGGTTCTAACTGTGCGACCGCTCATAATTTGGCAATATCTGGCAACCATGTAAAAATACTGAAGACAAACTAAAGTAAACGTATGGGTTTTTCATATTTTTGGTGCTTATTTTGATTCAGTTGGTGTAAATTTTGAAACATGATTTGGCCGAAAAACACTTCCAGGTGCTTTTTTTGTTTCTACAAGCTTCAGAAGTAACACTTGATCATTTCTGTGAAATTATTATTTGAAACTTCCAACTTGCAGTGTATATTTTCACCCAAGAGATGATTTTCTGATTTATGGAGCAATTTGTTTGTAAGATTGGTGTTGAAGCTTGATAAAGACAGTGTGTTTTCAAATATTTTTCTATTAATTCTTGATTTTGTTTCTGTTTGTGATAATGTGTTTCATGAATCACACCACTTAACACTATATTCTCATAATTTCGATAAAAATGATAAAATTGTGATATAAAAAAGGAAAAATATGCTTGATAGTTCAGTATTAGCATTTACACCGGGATTTTTTTTAGAGTGTATTTGTCAGAAGCGATGCGGTCTTAAAAAATTGTTGCCTAACAGTAAAACTGAAACGGGAAATAAATAAAAAGGATAGTGTAATGTTTCGGTATCTATATCAGACACCTTCTACAGACAAATTTGTAAAATCTTCAGAATTTTGTGTTTTTTCATTTGCAATCTGATTGACATTGAAAGTTATCAATATAGAGAGATGTTGATTCATTTAATTTTGAAATTTCTTGATGTCATTTCTTTCTTTAATAAATCAATCCAAATACGATATATTCCAACAGAACAGTTTATCAAATTATCTACTTCATCTAACAAAATACATGTGGATTCCTTAATTTTCCTTTTAAAATTATCAGGTTTCGTCACTAGGATCTTTGTGTTGTTCCAGTTCATCATATGATCTCCGCTATTTGAACGTACACGATCAGCAAGTTGTGATCTTGTAATGTCTCTATTGTTGATGTCTCTCCTGTATAAGATTTTCCACATATACAAGGAATATTGTAAACACAATTTTTTGATTTCTGTGTTTCATTTATTGGTTTCGTACTGGTTAGAATGGATCTCAAATCATTTTGTGTTTCGAAAACAGTTCTTATGTTGAATTTAGAACCAATTCTTCTTATTGTCTCTTTAAGGCCAGGAATATAAGGAATGACGTTCAACAAATTTGGTTGTGCCTGACGGTTGTCTGTTTGTACCTGACCATCATTAGAATTTTGATTAGATAAATAATTTATGTTTGTGCAACACTTTCGTGATATTAATGCCCGTATTCTGCTTTTCATCTGTAAGCTACGAGATCGTAGCGTACGACTGATCTTTCAGATTCCTTAGGATAGTAACAAGAAAAATTCCAGAATTGCATAATTCTGCAAATGTTCCCGTAACTATCGTAGGGAATCTGACAGATCAATCGTACGCTACGACCTCGTAGCTTACAGATAAAAAGAATAAAACAAGATTTGCAGTGAAAAATCTAACTCCACCATTTTTCGTATTCTAATTGATATTCATAACGAAAATTGTATCTGACATCTCTAGATAAACATCAGACTTCCCTAGACATCCCAAAGACATCCTCGGACATCCCCCGATTTCCTGAGACATCCCCTGATTTCCTGCGATATCCCCAAGACATCCCGGGACATCCTCAGATTTCCTAAGACATCCCCGGATATCCTGGGACATCCCAGGGATATCCCCAATCTTGTACACCAGACATCCCCAGCGGTTTCCCCCTCGGTCTAGATACATGTGGCTGGAATATTTTTCTCCCTTTCTTGTGCCTTCGATACTCTTTCCATAAATTTTATTATGGATAAAAGATACAGTCAAGGATTTGGAGACATATTTATTGATTGGGTGCCTAGTTTTCAGCGATAGAACTATGTCAATTAGAGTTGAAAAATGTTCGTTAAGTTTTACCAGAACATCTTACGTGCCTTCTGTTGATATTGTTTGCTGGTGACACTTTGGTGGTAGTTTCAGCAAAACTCTAAGAAATCTGCGAAATTATTGTCGGGGAATTCGTTAGTTGGTGACGTGTGAACAACCTGGTGGTCAACATCAAAAAGACATTGTATCTTTAAGTCGGTTAAAAAAACTACGAGAAAGGAGATTTGAAAATAGGTGTCCTAAAAGAAACTATGAAACCAACTGAATGTACCAAATTTTTCGGTATTCCTAAAGGCAGAAATCAAAGCTGGTCATCTCATGTTGATGAACTTGTTGCCTCGCAATTTATCATTGATGTATATTACGGTCTTGTTCACAGCCATCTGGCCTATAATACTCTGTGGTAACTGCTGCATGACTTTTTGTTGCACAGAAAAAAATGATTCGTTCGATTTTCAATTTATGCCTTCGTTCATCCTGTAAACCGGTTTTTGTAGAAAATAAAATATTGTCGTTACCTTGTTTGAATATTTTAAGATGTCTTATGTATGCGCTAAGGAAAATAAGACCGAATGAAAACTCTTTTAAGTTTTCACGAGTATAAAACCAGAAATTCAAAAACACTACTGGTGCCTAAACATAATCCTTAATAATTTGAATGTTCTCCACTTCACCAGAGTATTAATTTATTCAATCACTAACCATTCTTTGTGTAAGTTGAAGAGAGAATTCAAAAACATGCTATGCTGTTGATGAAATGTTTCTATTCGGTTGAAGAATATTTTTCTGATCCCCCAAACGTTTTGAGTTGAAATAAGTCTGTTTTTTTTCTAAAATATGACCTGTCCTATATACCGTAGTGTAAACTCAGAGGATCAATGAATTATTATTATTATTATTACTCATTTTATTTTCTGTATTGGCCGCTGCTATTTCTCGAGTTTCTTCCCCACTGAGAATAAAATGACAAAAACGGGAAATAATTTAGTACGACAGTCAATTGAGAAGATCTTTCAGGTATAAGCTCGTGGATAGTTCATTTTTAGTGTCTCCATTCTCTTGAAAAATTGTCCGAAATAAAGCTGGGGGGATATTTTCGCCATTTTTGCAAAATGGCGAATGCATCTGGTTCCGTTTATTCTTCAAGGTTTATTGAAGGGATACTCGTGTACTCGCGACCTCTATTGTATCCTACCGTTTCATTCTTAGTGTCTTCATTTTCTTGAAACATTGTCTGAATCAGATGTTAGAGGTAAGTTTTATTATCGTTGCAAAATGGCGAATGCCATTTACTTCTTATTCTTAGTGTCTTCATTATCTTGAAGCATAAGTTCACCTAGGTATTAGCTTGTGGATAGTCCCCTCGAGTGGGTGATTATAATGAAAGTGTGGGGAAAGAGTAGTGGTGAACCGTTTTCTATGTTCTAAGAATTTTGGGAGGTTGACACATAAGAAATTTGGAACATAACCAACCTCAACACTCAGTGCCGGATCTCGAAAAAGATATGAATTCGTTTCGTTGAATTGTGAACATTTATCGATGAAGCAATTCAATATCAATCAAAACACTCGATCTCAGTTGTCTATACTTTTCTAGAATAAAAGTACTTTTTATAATCTCAAATGAGAAATTTCATTTTGATATTTCCTTTAATTGAAAAATTTTAAGAATCATGACAGACTTTTATGAGCATATATGTATATAATTCGATGTTCTGATTTTTTATAATGATTGTTTTAATAGTTATTATTATAGACTGCAACAATGGAGGCATTGGCAATTGGGAATCGGACAATGTCTTTAGGATGTTTTAACCCGAATGTATATACATATGTAAAAATGAACAGTGTCATTTTCTTTAAAAGACAACTTTATATTTTCCTTTCTATGTTTTATTTAATTTCAACTTCGAGAATGCCTTGATTTGTCAATTAATTAATTTATGTCAATTCATATTTCAAATATTGTTCGTTGAAAACCTAAAGGAATAGCATTGTTTTTGATTCCTTCCAGGTTAGTTAGTTATTTTTAAGAGTTATCAGAGTTTATTTGTTATATTTTCAACTAAAGCAAATAAACCTTCCAGATTGAAGACATCAAATCATCTATTTTTTGAACTGAGAAACTGAATTGATTTCCATTCTTATAAATCAAAAACGTAAGCTATCTGATTGATTTTCGAAGGACTGCACTGAGATTTCGAGCTATAATGACCACATCCATGAAAATTTGCATAGCTTTTGAAACATCAAATACGGATGCGAAGAAAAATTCATTCAAATTCAAATGGATTCAGACTATGGGAACGGAAACATAATATGAAATACCAGAAGACAAACAGAATCCAGATGACCATCATGAACTTTTTGCTCTACCGAAGGTAAAAAATATCTTAAAATCAATGAAAACAAGAGGTTCATTTCGTACGTGTGTTATTTCATTGACTCCGGAATTGAAAGAAATATATTTGATGCTGAAGAAGATGTGATGTTTAGGGATGAGTATTTACAAATGACTTATTCACCTGCATACGTGAGAACAGAATTTGGAGGAGAACTAACAGAATCAAGAAATACAACAGAACTGTCAGGCAAGACCAAGGAGAATAAAAAGGATTTCAAGGAAGTAAAGGACAATTTTGTGCTAAATAATTTTGATCGGAAGAATGTTTCCGTGACTTTATGGTTGAAGAAATTTGAGTCGGAATGTATGCGTTGTGGAGTGGAAGAAGATATGGACAAAATTTTGATTTTACGTTTGTTTCTGGATGGGATAGCGAAAGAATGGTTTGATTCTAAATTAATTATATTAGGTTTGGAAACTGATTTTCAAATATGGAAAAATAACTGCTTAGATAGTTTTTGTGAAACAAGTTGGTATAAGCATAGAGAGGCATATTCATTTAGATACATAGGAGGAAGTTTAGTTGACTACGCTTTCAGGAAAAAAAATTTGTTGTTGAATCTCCGAAATAATTTTCCAACTGACATTTTAATTGACTTAATTGTGACAAGTTTGCCAAAATTTTTACAAGATAGAATTGATCGATCAAATGTAACAACTTTTGAGAAATTATTAGGTGAGTTACGAAAGTTAGAAGGTTCAACAAAATATGAAAATGCTCGAAATACCAAAAATGGCAAAATGAACAATAAGAATGATAAGAAGGAACCATGTTCAATTTGTGATAGAAATGGTTTTCCAGGGAGATTTCATCCTGAAGCTTTATGTCGGCTAAAGAATAGGAGATTTAATAATGTTAAGCAAGGGAACGTATCCGGTAACATAAGAACGGTGAACAATGTTGGGGTACAGGATGAATTAAATGAGGCCATTTCCGATCAAAAAAACTAGTTTTGTTGCCATTGATCAAATTGAAAGTGTTCATAAATGATAATGAATTTTGTGGAATTTATGATTCAGGCTCAAATGTCACTCTTCTGAATTCGAAAGTGGCAGATGAGTTATGTCTACATATTCAAGAGGATAGGAACACATTCAAAACAGTCAATGGCAGGGCAAATTTTTCAGGAAAAATAACTACAAAAATGAGAATCAATGACATTGAAAAGAAGTTGAGTTTTTTGTAATTAATGATAAAATTTCGAGTATGATATTCTACTCGGATTAGATTCTATTTTCAATTTTCAATTGAAACAAGATTTTGATTTGAATATTTATCAAAGATTAGATATGAACGAAGAAAGAAAAATCGATTCTTTCTATAATAATTATGATAATAAGGATTACAACATCAACTTCAATGAAGGGATACCAACAGAACTTTTCGAAGCGAAATTAGAACATTTAACAACAAACCAGAGGAATAAAATTGAAAAGTTGATAAATAAATATGATAATATTTTTGCAAAACACAAATTTGATATTGGTTTGGTGCAGAATAATGAAGCACATATAAAACTTTTAGAACACAAATTTGTAGCTAAAAAGCCATACAGATGTTCAATGGAGGATCAAAAAGAGATAGAATTCCAAATAGGAAAATTGTTGAAGGCGAATCTGATTGAAGAATCTTCCTCACCTTTCGCAGCACCAGTCACGTTGGCATATAAAAGAGATGAGGGATCTAAGACAAGATTGTGTGTCGATTTCCGTGAACTCAATAAATTGATTGTTCCCGAACCACAGCCTTTCCCATTGATCGATGAAATCTTAGCGAAAACCCGTAATGCAAAGTTTTTTACTACATTAGATGTAAATTCTGCCTTTTGGTCGATTCCTGTTCGTATCAAAGATAGATTAGACTGCTTTTTGACGCAAAATGGTCACTGGCAATGGAAATGTTTACCTTTTGGACTTAAACATCCCCAGCGATATTTCAACGTATTTTGAATAATATTATTAGGAAATATAACTTGAATTCATTCTGCCAAAATTTATAGATGATATTTTGATATTTTCTTCAACATTTGAACACATATAGAACATTTGGAGGAACTCTTGAAAGCAATATGTGAGGAAGGATCAGACTAAAATTTATCAAATGCAATTTTGCCAAAGAAGAAGTCAAATATTTAGGACATATTGTTGGAAATAATACAGTACGACCCATAAACGACAATTTGATTTCCATTAGGAATTTTCTCCACCAGATAATCGGAAGAAAATAAGGCAATTTCTGGGTAAAGTTAATTTTTACCACAATATACAGGGTGATCTTTGACTTGTACATTATTTTAACCGTATATTCCTGAGGTCAAAGAAACACTTTTTTCTCTACATTTTTTTCCGATTCGGTCTGGTCAAAGATACAGGCTGTTGAATCCATGGAAAGCATAAATTTTCAGTAATATCTCGCAACGATTCCTTCAAATGAAATGATTTTGAAACATAGTTTTTTCATGAATATGATTAATCTTCCCGACTACAAAATTCCGAGTAATTCGATGTTGAAAGAAAGAAAAAATCTTAAAAATTCGAAAATGGGTACTTTGGCTGAATGCAACTCTGTCGAAAATATTCACAGAATTCAATTTTCCCTGTGGTCACTTTGACAAATTTCAAGAATATTTCGAGATTTGTTATCTGGAAGATGAATGGTAAGAGAACTAGCGGATTTCTTTAACAATGGGGTTACAATTATAAGCTCACCTCTATACTTCTTCAGTGTTAATCCTTATCTATTCAAGCAAATTTCTACAACCACTTTCGAAGTACCTATTGCAATTTTGTTTCGTTGAGCTTTGACTAACGTTGATCCAATTTAAATTATGTTAGAATACGTTCATTTCTCATATTATTCATCATATTTATTACTACTAAAATGACCTAATAAGTTATTATTCCTGAAGTCGTATGATTTTGAAAACAACTGACCACAGAACACCGATGTCAAAGATTAATGTCACGTCTGTGACTTTCACCATGCGGACCATAGAGAAAAGTTTGTTCTATGATGCGGACACCCTTGAAATTCAATCGCCCACTGGTGTTTATGACGTGAAATGTCATGCGTGTTATGGTGAGTTGTTGTTTTGATTTTGGAACTTGCAAGGAAGATTTCAGAGATATTGGAAATGAATGCTATAGCTAGAATAGGTGGTTTAAAAGTTAACCGATGAAGTATACTGGATTATACATCAAGAAGAGATTATTCTGCTTTTCATCACAGTAAAATTTTTGGATGAATGCCTTAGAAATATACAACTGGTATTGAAAAAGTGAGTTCATATTTTTCTTTCTTTCTTTAATACAGCAGCTTATTTGAATTTCGAATGGTATATCACTCCGTTCCTTTGATACAATAGCTTATTTCAAAGGTTTAATGCTATATCTCGTACTTGCAAAAATTCAGTGTTATTTTACCAGTGGCGGCATAGCTCATTCTGAAACAAAAAAGGGCTATATCTTCTATTTAGGCGAATCGGAAAAAAGGTAAGGAAAAAAGTGTTTCTTTCGACCCCAGGAATATACGGTTAAATATATGTACAAGTCAAAGACTCACCCTGTATAAAAGATTCCGCTAGATTATTAGAACCGTTGCATAATTTACTGAGGAAAGATGTAAAATTCAACTGGTCATTGATTGTCAGAAAGCTTTTATTAAGGTTAAGGACATCCTTTGTTCTGAACCAGTTCTTGCTTGATTTTCGACCCAAATGCCTATACTATTATATATACTGATGCAGTATTCAAGGAGTAGGAGCTTTTCTTAAACAAAACAGATTAATGGTGAAATGAAACCCGTAGCCTATTTTTCAAAAAACTGAATAAATATCAGAAGAATAGAAAGCAATATTCCTAGAATGTCTGGCAATTAAGGAGGCATAAAATTTTGGAAATATTGGCTAATGGGAAAAAAAATTCGTGTTGTTACTGATCATAAGCCATTAGAAGGAAAAGAATTCGCGCAAGACCAGATGAAGAGTTGGGTGATATGATGAATTATTTATCACAATTCGATTTTGAGATTAAATATGAACCAGGAAACAAAATGTCGAAGCAGATTGTCTTTCTAGAAACCCAGTTCTGGAGGAACGGAGAATATGGGAGAATGTATAAGAACAGTTAATTTGGTGGCATTAATGAAATAAAAAATGATCAACAGAATAATCTCCCAATGATAAATAACATGAAAAGAACTATTGTACAGAGAAATATTTTACAAATTACAGAAAAATAACAAAAAAATAATTTTATCGAATGATTTTGGAAAAGATTTAATCAGAAAATTGCACAATCATTATGGCCACATTTGTGCTAGTAAGATAAATACAAAAATTAGAAAGTTTTATTATATTCAAAATATGGATTCGCTAGCGAGAGAATTTGTGGATCATGTGACATCTGTTATAAAAATAAAACGAGAGTAGGTCAAAAATATGGACTTCTTCATCACAGCTGGGTCCAGCAAAAGAACCCTTTGAGATAATGTCACTGGACACAATTGGAGGCTTTGCTGGAAATCTCTCTTCAAAAAGATACCTTCATCTCCTAGTGGACCATTTCACTCGATATGCATTTGTGACTACTTCCAAACACCAAACAACCGAGGACTTCATCAAATTAATTAACAAATTCAAGATAAACGACCGATCAAACATTATTAACAGATCAATACCAGGAATAATTCGGAAAAATTCAGACAGCACATGAAAATTTGAATACAGTTGATTTTTCAGCAGTCGATGTCCTTTTTCAAATGGTTTGAATGAACGGCTAAATCAGACATTAGTGAACAGAATAAGATGCAAACAAATGAGAAGAAAACTAGAGCTTGGACGAAAATAGCAGATGAATGTATTGAAGAATACAATAGGACGGACCATTCTGTAACTGGATATAGCCCAGAATATTTACTTTATGGAAAAACGGATCCCGTTGCTCCAGAAGAACTTATAGAAAAGAGTAATTTACCAAGAGATAAGGAAATAGCATATAAAAATTCTCTACGTTATCATGAATACAATAAAAACTAGTCGACAAGAACAGAAATATTATGATTTTAAAATTGGAGATTATGTTTATGTTGAGAATAAATCTAAATTGAATAGGAAAAAACTTGAGGAAATAAGAATAGGACCTTTTCCAATAGTGAAGAAAATTTTCAGACACTATATACGAGATAGACATTGGAAATAGAAAAGGACAATAATACTTTCATGTAACAAAGTTGCTCCCATATGACAACGCCAGCATATAGTGTTGTTGCATACTTTGTGTGGGGGGATGTAAAAATGAACCGTGTCATTTTCTTTAAAAGACAACTTTATATTTTCCTTTCTATGTTTTATTTATTTCAACTTCGAGAATGCCTTGATTTGTCAATTAATTAATTTATGTCAATTCATATTTCAAATATAGTTCGTTGAAAACCTAAAGGAATAGCATTGTTTTTGATTCCTTCCAGGTTAGTAAGTTATTTTTAAGAGTTATCAGAGTTTATTTGTTATATTTTCAACTAAAGCAAATAAACCTTCCAGATTGAAGACATCAAATCATCTATTTCTTGAACTGAGAAACTGAATTGATTTCCATTCTTATACATATATACATATTAATAGTAAATAACTATTTACTGGTAAAACTTAGTGCTAAAATACCCAAGAAACTTCAATCAACATATTAATAGTTATAGATTTCTGTGACCAAATTTGAAGAATATCCAGCAGAAAACGTGAAGTTGTGTATTTATTTTCTACATCATTCTCCTCTATCTACATATTCTGATACCGAATAAAGCCTTTTTCTACTCAATGTTTAGACATAAGCACTAGTAGATTTTCAATATGCAGGTAAGCTATGGAATTTTTACAATAGTTTTTTTCTTTCTTCCAGAGTTGAATCATTATTGAGTTAATTTTAGAAGGCAACCATAGCATAGATTCCTCTTTATTTTTTCAGAAAGTTTTTTATTATATGTTATTCTGGATGAATTAGCAAAATGAATAACAGAGAGAAGACGAAAATATACAGAAACTGGTGAAGTATTTCCTGCTGTATGATAAATGTCACCTCATTTAGAATTGATAACGTTCTTTTATCTATGGAATTAAAGCAAATAAAAACTTTTTAGATCGCAACAGAACCGCACGTAACGGATAGCATTCGAAACTGTATTTATTTCTTGAATAAACACATTATTAATATTATAATTATTATATTTATAAGTTAAATTGAGTTGCAAAGACTATAATTGATAGGATTGAAAATGTATATTTATTGGTGCATGGGTACATGCAAGTCAAATAAAACAGCCTTGCATGAGTAACATGTACAGTGCCGAAAAGCAGAAAGTGAACCACCTTTCACAGGTTCATTCCAAAAAGGGGTCAGCAAGTTGATAGTTGATAGTTGATAGTTTACAGAGGGGTTACAGTCCACTGCGACCTTAAGGTCTATTGTGCCCCCTTACAGAGCTGTTCTGGCCAAAAAAAAACCTTCACAGCTCGCCTTCCAGTTCCAGAGATCTAATGAAATCTAGTAACTGTGAAGACTTCAACGAGGCTAGTTCCTCACTCTTACAAGTTTCTTGTCCAAGGCATTTCCTCCTCAGGCTCGTAATGCCGAGGCATTCCGTGACTAGGTGAATGGGGGTTTCTTCCTCCTCCCACAGAACCTACACTCGTCAGTGTCCGACAATCCCATCCTCAACAGGTGCTTCCTAAGGCGACAATGTCCTGTAAGAAAGCCAGTGAGGAGGTGCAATTGCTTCTTACCAAGATCCAGATATCTTTTGGATCCCGCTGTCTCGAAGTTCCGAAGGAACTTAGTGGAATGATCCATCCCTGGAGATTCCGCCAGAGCTTTTTCCCTCTCGGCTTTCTCCTTCTCCAGAAACTCCTTCTTATAGGTACATTTAGATATACCACAGAAGGGTTCTGGGCCAAAGAGGGACATTTGTGCGCCCTCTTTGGCGAGTATATTGGCCTCTTCGTTTCCTTCGATTCCCGAGTGGCCGGAACCCAGATTAAAAAGACCTTATTTTTCTTGCCTACCTCGTTGAGTTTGTTCCGGCACTCCCAGATCATCTTAGAATCGATGACGTAGGAGCTCAGTGCTTTAATAGCAGCTTGACTATCTGAGTGTATGGCTATATCACACTTCTGATAGTTTCTTTCTAGATTTATATCTAGACATCTTTCAATAGCTAAGATTTCCGCTTGAAAGACGCTCATATAGGAGCCCAGCGACAGTGCACACTTGGTGCTTGGCCCGTATATCCCGGCGCCTGCTCCTGTAGAGGTTTTGGAACCATCTGTATACCATTTTACGGTATTTTCTTTGAGATTATAGTCGGTGTATTCTCAAAGAAAATACCGTAATAAATAATGTTTATAATGATTGTATTAATGGTTATTATTATAGACTGCAACAAAAGAAGGCATTGGCAATTGGGAATCGGACAACGTCTTTAGGATGTTTTAACAAAGAACATGCATAGTGGTTCCACTATGCATGTTCTTTGTTCGTTGACGGGATTAGTTCCGAAGTGTGGGTTTAATATTGGTTGATTTTAAATCGATCATTATTATTCTCCGCTTTCAATGTTCATATTATGCCCGCGTTACTGTTAAACGCATGAATTTTCATTTATATTAATAGATTTCTGTGACCAAATTTGAAGAATATCCAACAGAAAACGTGAAGTTGTGAATTTATTTCTACATCATTCTCCTCTATCTACATATTCTGATACCGAATATAGTTATTTTCCTAACAGTGCGGAAAGTGATATTTTTCCCGCACGAAACTGCCGTTACCCAAACGACGCGAAGCGGAGTTTGGGTAAGCAGTTGAGTGCGGGAAAAACACTTCCGCACGAGTTAGGAACAATATTTTTTCTACAAGCGCTTATACGAGATCGATTTCAACACACAGATCAAATGTGAATTGATCATTTTAAATACACATGAATGACAAAAGTCTCTGACAAGTCGTTACCATTGTACTCTCATCTTTCCATAGTAACGTCGTCGGTGGCATAGAGATATATCATTATTCAGTTTATTCTTTAGAAAAAGCGTGCGAGAAAAACCCTTGCTAATCCATTACCACACGCATTTGCGTGCGGTAATGGAATAGCAGGGGTTTTTCCCACACTGTTTGGCAATGTGACTCTTTACGATTGAAATACGTGCGGGAAAGAGAATGAAAGTGCACGCTTGTAGAAAAAAGCCTTTTTTCTACTCTATGTTTAAGACATAAGCACTAGTAGATTTTCAATCTGCAGGTAAGCTATGGAATTTCTACAATAGTTTTTTTTTTCTTTCTTCAGAGTTTGAATCATTATTAAGTTAATTTTAGAAGGCAACCATAGCATAGCTTCCTCTTTATTTTTTTCAGAAAGTTTTTTATTATGTAGATGTTTTTCTGGATAAAGTAGCAAAATGAATAACAGATCGATCTGGCCTGTTCACCAACTCGTCCGAGATTAATTCACCCGGAAAAAACTCACCCCTTTCTTGCACTCCAGGTCTCTTAAAGTATAGTCTATCCTTTTGTCACCATTTCCTTCTCAACATTCCACAAATTAAAGTCATTTGGGCGACAATATAGCGAGTTCTCTGACGAGTTACCAGCGCGCCAAAAAACAGAAATATAACAAGTTGAAAAGTACTGGTGGAATCACTTACACATGAAAAAATGTAAGATGTGACTGGCAACAATTCAGCTATAAGCCAACTGAGATAATATCTCTTAATCGCAGCGATTAGGAAATCTTCATTTTTAGCCGCTACATTTCGTATGTCACTCACATTGAAGTTATGTCAAATGTATTTAGGTGAAACAAAAATTTAATAAAAGTTAATTTCTGCTTGAAGTATTCTGGCCACCGCAACATAATTTCTGATTCCAAAGCGGGTAGAGTGAATCCATCATTACTTTTGAATATAGCAGAGCGTCAAAATTACCGCTAAATTTGCACGATAACCTGTTGCCAGAAAACTGAGTTAGTTCATTGATTTTTTGAAGAATGTGTCCGATACCAAAGATAGAGAACCTCTGACATAATTGATTATTGTTTGAAAATTCAGCAGACAAATCAGAATTATTTTCATTTCGCAAAATAATCTACGTCACAAAGCACGTCGCTAATATGTTTGGAAAACTTGTGAGCTTTTTCGGATTTGTTCTTTCAAATTTTATTGCGTTTTTTCGTCAAACAAACAACAATTACTACTCGGTAAAACTCATGACGTGATAAACTATTTTTTCTAAATTTAGTTCAAATATGAAATATCATAACTCAACAGTTATTTTTTTCGATTGAATACTGGATGTACGAAAGAACATCAGAAATGTAAAGCACGATGATAAAACAATAACAGGCAGAAATTTGTGTTCCAAAACTACTCATATCCAACAAGTGGGCAGCACACTTACACTCATATCACCTATCATACACAGATAATAGGAAAGGATCTAAACCAGCGTTAAGCACCTGCAGTCATAGTTTCTAGGTTTATGAGAAAATGGGATACTTGTGCCGTGTACTTAGATATATGAGTACTCTTCGAACAATAAAACTCTCTGTGAGCTCGCTACTAATAAATTGAGCGTGAAAAGTTAACTGTGCATAATACGCAAAAAGTACATCCCATGCAAACTAGTTTTACATGTATTTGGCTTGAGAATAAGGATGAAGTGAGGTGTAGAAATTAATTTTTCATTAGATTCAGAGTTATTGGAACTGTTCTGATATCCTCATATGTACCATAATTAATGATCGAGTAATGTCGAGGATCTAACAAATACAGAAACAAAGATAAATTAAGTGATTAAGAAATGTTGAGCACTTCATGCAATATTTTCATATAAGTTAACGTTATATTTTACACATTTCGTATGATGTATTTTGTTTCTGTTGTGTTGATTTCGATTGAAAACAAATATTTCTCTGAAAATTATTACAACTGAAAGGATTTTCACATCTCGGCAACAATCGATCTGAATTGAACTTCATCGATTTCTTTTCGAATCTGTACAATATGGAACGTTCGACTCCACAGAATAATTTATGTTTGTATAACACTAGATAATTTCAGCGCGCTTATTCCTAGGAAAACAGTGTATCATAGTTTCGATCAGAAGACTGTTAGTTCCAAATGTTTTAAGCACTTTAATTTCGAGCCGGAAATGGTCTTAAAAGCGTTCGACTCACTGATGAATATTCTGAGATCATAAACATTTCTGCCCTACTGGCCGCAGGGTGCATGTTCAGAAAAGCTCGGTTAACAGACCAAATCGATCGAATAGATTTAGAGTTATGATTTTAAATTCAGTTTCGGACTTACTGAAAACTAGAAATCCTATCGGATCATATATTTAGATGTTCTATGATAATATCGACACTTCTGTAGATATTTTGAATAGAAAATATAAAACTGACCAATGAGACAGGACAGGGCACATGTGTGGTCGAAATACCTCGATCTAGTTCGTAAATGAGTCAAATCAAGTGATATTTGTTATGAATGTACACCGAAAGCTCTCTTTTTGCATTCTGTGTGTGACATGCGCAATGCTATTCCAATTTCGAAATATCTATGCTCCTCATTTGTACGTTAGTCGTCGTGCTTTCCCTACTCCCTATCGATTAAAGGTTTATGAACTCTGCGAGTGTTTAATCAGTGAATTATTATACAGGGTGTTTCATTGGGAAAGGGAAATACTTCACAGGTGCATAGGTGGCACCAAGACGGTTCTAGAGATACCCCATTTATTGGGTCTCACTGTCTTCGTAGCCGAGATACAGGGTGTTTTATGAATTTTGCCCGTTTCTTCCTGAGGCGGTACCAGAGGAACCACCCGGTATATTGGCAAATATGTTTCTAATTGAGAGCCCAAACATATCATGCAATAACCGCCTCGAAAATCCAGATCCGGGTTAACAAAAAATTATGAATCGTTTGAATACTCGAAACAACACCCTGTACATCGGAATTTTGAAAATCTGTTTTAATATGCGAAAACACCACTAAAAACTAAACTGGGACGTATACTTCAAATTTTCGCGCAGAAAGTTTTACTGCACAAATTTTCAAGGTAAAAGTGAAGTTTTTAGGAACTTGGATACCCGAAAGTGGTTTGAAGTGACTTTAACAATGAATTATCAACAATATTGAATCCATAATTATTTCAACATTACTCTGTAATTCATTTTCACATTGGTTTTCCTTTTGATAGCCGTATACTAGAAAATCCAGGTCCGGGTTAACGAAAAATTATGAATCGTTTGAATACTCGAAACAACACCCTGTACATCGGAATTTTGAAAATCTGTTTTAAAATTTGAAAATACCACTAAAAACTGAACTGAGACGTATACTTCAAATTTCCGCGCAGATAGTTTCAATGCACAAATTTTCAACGTAAAAGTGAAGTTTTTAAGAACTTGGATACCTGAAAGTGGTTTGAAGTGACTTTTAACAATGAATTATCAAAATATTGAAATCCATAATTATTATTATACGTAATAATGCAACTCACTTCTCAATAAATGAAAACTAATGTGGAAATGAATTACAAAGTAATGTTGAAATACTTATGGATTCAATATTGTTGATAATTCATTGTTAAAAGTCACTTCAAACCACTTTCAGGTATCTCAGTTCTTAAAAACTTCACTTTTACGTTGAAAATTTTTGCATTGAAACTATCTGCGCGAAAATTTGAAGTGTAATTTTAAAACAGATTTTCGAAATTGCGATGTACAGGGTGTTGTTTCGAGGATTCAAACGATTCATAATTTTCGTTAACCCGGACCTGGATTTTCAAGTATACGGCTATAAAAAGGAAAACCAATGTGGAAATGAATTACAAAGTAATGTTGAAATTATTATGGATTCAATATGGTTGATAATTCATTGTTGAAGTCACTTCAAACCACTTTCGGGTATCCAAATTCCTAAAAACTTCACATTTACACAGTAAAACTTTCTGAGCGAAAATTTGAAGTGTAGGTCTCATTTCAGTTTTTAATGGTATTTTCGAATTTTGAAACAGATTTTCAAAATTCCGATGTACAGGGTGTTGTTTCGAGGATTCAAATGATTCATAATTTTTTGTTAACCCGGACCTGGATTTTCGAGGCGGTTATCGCATGATATGTTTGGGCTCTCAATTAGGAACATATTTGCCAAATATGAAGAAAAGATACCGGGTGGTTCGTCTGGTACGGCCTCAGGAAGGAACGGGCAAAATTCATAAAACACCCTGTATCTCGGCTACAAAGACAGTGAGACCCAATAAATGGGGTATCTCTAGAACCGTCTTGGTGCCACCTATGCACCTGTGAAGTATTTCCCTTTCACAACGAAACACCCTGTATAATTGACATCACTTTCCTAGTTTAAGTGCGTTGAATTTTGCTTCTCCTTTCTCCTTTATGTTATCCTACGGAATTTATTCTTTAGCTACTTAATAATTATGAAATATTTCGTGAAGATTACAAGAATAGAAAATTAAAAGAATTGTCAAAAAATTCCATGCTTGCTGGATATTTATACAAGTGGAGGTGGTCAACGGGGGAACTTGGCAGCGCGGCAGATTAATACACACACTTTCAAAAGTTTTGCACCCCCTTTAGTGGAGATAATATAATCAAGATTCACAACATATTGTTACTGACATCAAAATGAACTTGTTGACAACCACATAAAAAGATAACATTACGAAACAAAAATTGTTCATGTGCTTGAAATATCGATTTCGTCGAATCTGTCCTTTTTGCGGATCAGTACTTTTTCGTTTTAGGTACCGATTAGTTCAAAAACTGTGCAATATACCTAGAAACGAGTTGTCCGCTTTTGACAGAACTAGTATTGTTGCTCTCTTGCAAGAAAGGCTTTCACGCCATCAGCCAATAGACTGAACACTTTTCGAAGCACGGTTATCAGAACGATTAGGCGCTCTGAGGAAACTGGTGTAGTGCAAAGTATACCTCGAAGTGATCGTTCTCGTGTTACAACGATTCTAGAAGATCAATATATTGCCCAATCAGTCCGTAGAAATAGGTCAGTGACCGTATCGACACTCGTTCGGAATTCCAAAAAGCTCACAACCTTGTAATTTCATGTGCTAAAATTCGTAGAAGAGTTTTAGCATCAAGATTGCTTTCCAGAAAGCTTCTACGAGTTTCTTCATTAACTGTTCGTCACCGAATAGCTCTTCTATAGTGGACGCGAACTCATCATAACTGGAATTTAGAAGAATAGAGGAATGAGCTATTTACAGAAGAGTCGTGGATTGGGTTAGTAGTGATGACTACCGCTTAAGAGTTTGGAGGTAACCGGCATGTCGAAATAGACCTGAGAGAGCTATTCGAGTTGCTCCTTTTCGCGGTGGCACTGAAATGTTTTGGGAAAGCATAATGTTTGGAGGAAGAACGCCACCAATTCACACACTCTCCTGATGACTGGTGCATATTACCTAAAAATATGCATAAATCCTGTAATTATACCTATGGGTAATTAAATTTATCTTCATGGAGTATTAATCAGCTATAGTTTCTGAATCAAGTTTTCGCATTCGAAATTTGAAATTGAGTTGTAGAAAATATTAGATTGAAACGAGTTAATCAAATAAAAATCAAAATGGAGTTCCTTTTGAAAAAACGGTGTTTATTCTCTCAAACCCGAACATTTGTTGGTCCTTCGAGTATTCAAGAATCAGACATGGACGAAGTAAAAGTAAGGCCATGCAAGATCTTCATGTCCAAGCTTCTAGTGAGGAAGGAAGAAGAGAAGTTGTGGATTCCAGGGTGGTGGAGAACTCTTCCGAAAACAGGTCCGAAGTTAGTTAAAGGGCGATGGTTCTACTTCTGTCTAAGAGTTTTTAGGAATATGACGGAGAACAAGTCCGTTATATCGAGAAGCAGTTTCAACTGGTAAGTCCTACACTGAATATTCGAAAAAAGCCTCACCGAGAAAGCTTGAGGATCAAAAAGGATTGACAATGAAATTTCAAAACTTGATATAGGAGAGCAAGAAATGGTTAAAAGGAAGATTGATATAAAAAAGAAACTATTCGAAAACAAATGGGCTCTACAAAATCTGAGAAACAAGGGAAGAAGTGACTGTGAATCAAGCATTTCACGTATTATTCATCAAAATACCTCGTGAAAGTCCATATGTGGAAAAGGAAATAGAACAATGGTTAGAAGAAAATATTCTTATCAAAGCTAAATCTTTTTTTTTCTGGTTATTCTGTAGTATTCAGTAAGAACTCAGGTAAAAAAAATCTAAGGAATGCAAAGAATATAAGAAAATTGATCATCTTAAAATGATGTTATCTAGACAACGTATTCATACGGAGTTGCCTGAATTTTTTTTGTAGGTATCATAGACTGGATAAATTTTTATACGCAATCTTGTAACACCACTGATTTATTAGGAATCTCAGATTCGGAAACTCTGTGTCATTTGAGAAAATGTTGGAGACTCATGATTTCAATTATTCAGCATTATTTTCTGATAAACTTTGAACTATTAATAATTATTCATCATGTCCAGACCTCTTGGAAGATCTCTCATCTCAATGGCCACACTTAAAGCAAGTATCTTGGGGGAAAAAGATTGATAAGTAAACATTATCGAATTTTCTCGAATATTTTCAGAGTTGGATTTTCCAAGCAGAAGAAGTTGAACATATATAGACCGATAGACAAAAATAAAAGACTGCGTAGATTATGCAAAGATGAGCATAGTCATTTTTAGATAGCTCTGAACAATTCGGAGATTTAGCTCCAGAAGAATGATGGAAATTCGTTGAGTTAGAAGATTTTCGTTTTGGATGTATAAAATTAGCTCATAGAATAAATAAATGTACGAAAAGAAGACATCATGAAATTAGTAAACCCAAAATTTAGAAATATAATCAAGGACTTGAATTTGTAGATGATAATGTAGCACAAGATCAGGAAGTTGCTCATAATTTGCGGTCTGATAACGAAATTTTATCGAAAGTGATGCCTGTTTCAATCAAACATGGCAATAAGTCTGCAAATATATACACACTTTTTGATGAAGCGTCTACCATAACTCTTATAGATGAATCTCTTGTAGACTCTTCAAATCTCAGTGGGGGAAATACCGTTTCAGGATTAAAAAAGACGGATGAAAATCCGAAAAAGAAAATTAAATGAAGATGAAGATCTCATTCGCCATTATTGGTGCAGATGGAATGGTACATAAATTAAATGATGTGTAATACACCCTTTCTGATATGAACCTCCCGTGTAATCTAAGAATGTAAAGAAATTGAAAGAACAGTGAAAACATCTTGAAAATATTGAATTAGTTAGTTATTCGAATGTGAAACCTCAACTTCTTATGGGACAAGATAACTGAGATTTCATTATGACAAGGGAAATTATACAGGGTTCAAAAAATTCTTCTCTTCCAAAACCAAACTTGGATGGATTTCACATGAGAATTTGAGATAATTCAGAGGTAGAGTAGATAATACAATTTTGCATATCAGACATCAAGAATTGGTTCCCTTCACAAAATCTAGGCATTAAGGAAATGAGTAATGTAACTTCAATTTAGAAGACGAAGCAGCACAAATTTCAATTGAAAGAATCTCACATAGAGTAGGAATTTGGAAAACTGCTGAGACGTATTGCCCTAATTTAAAATCGTTCGCTTTACAACTCTTCAGTTATATACAAACCACCGCATGAACATAAAACTTTTTCAGCAGCCTATGAAAAAAAGATGAAGGAATTGAAAAAGATTATGTGTAAAATCGGATAAGGCAGGGATTGAAGAATAAAGAGGTGTTATTAATGTAAAAGACCCGGAAAATTATGAGTCGTACCTGATTTGCCAAAGTCAATAATACAAGTTTAAATGATCTAAAAAGGTCCTGATTTGAATAACTCCTTGATAGAAATACTGACGAACTTTAAGAAAAAAAAAGTTCGCCTAGGAATGGGATCCTTATAAGGATATATTTCCAACCAATTGTCCTAAAGTGTATATAAAAATTTTAACTCCTGAACCACTTAACGAGAAATTCATGAAGTAATAATATCAATATATGATCCATTGGGATTACAATGTTGTACGAGGTAAGATGATTTTGCAAGATATTTGGAATCTCTTAGGATAACAAAAATAGGTGGTCTTGTAGAACAAAAAGGGTACAAAGGGTTGAATTTAAGTATTCCAAATTATCATTACATGTATTTTGTGACGCTAGCGAACGGGCACTAGGAACTGCAGGTTACTTTAGATTTAATTTACAAGAAAAAGTACATGTTGGTTTGCTCATGTCACAAACACAAGTGAGTTCTCAATTAGGAGATTAGAACAACAGGATTCAGCATCGTCAAGACTGAGATAATCTATTACAACGATTGAAAATTCGAAAGACAGTATTCTGGAGCGACTGAAAAATAGATTCATATTGGATAAGGATGGAGACTAGAAATTTCAAAACGTTGTTTGCGGGTGAAAGAGATTCCAGAAAAACTTCAGTAAATGATCAGAGATTGAATAAACTGAAGGTGGTAGAAGGTAGGAGTTTGCTACCGTTATGGAGAAAAGTAGTGTATATTGAATTAAAGAATGGTTTGTATCGAAGACCTGTATCTACATAAGCTTTGTGAGTTAAATATTTAGAGATGAGCGAAGAAAAATGTTCTTCCCGGGGTGAAGAAAATGTTGGAGATTAGATAATCTGTAATAATAGAAACAGAGGTTTAACGCGTACATCGCCATGAATATTGAAAAACAATAAAGTGAAAGCAGAGAATAATATCAATCGATTGATATTATTCTCTGCTTTCACTTTATAATCTGTAATAGTTTTTGTATTTTCTGCATTTGAAATTTGACATTAAGATGAAAATATTAGATTGAAGGAAGTGTCCGATCAAATGAAAAGCAAAGTTAAGTTTATTTTAAAAAGTGATCTTCATTCTTTCAAACCCAAACAGATGATGATGCCAGGCCACATCGCACTAGAAGTGTTCAAGAAGCCCTGGAAAAACAAAACTTTACCAGATTACAATGTCCTGCGTCCGCGATGTCCCCTGACATTTATCCCATAAAGCATATATGGTATTATGTCCCCAGAGCCGTTTTCCGTCGAAATAATCCAGCACGAAATTTACAAGAACGTATTGTGACTGTTACCGAGGAATTGATGAATACCCTGCAGAAAATAATAAATAATTCAATTATTGGAATGTCTATGTAGACGAGTGAATTCATGCACGCACGAATGCTAAGCAGCAAACGCTCAAATACTGCATATTAAATTACTCTCTTTGACCGCTCGTTCTACGTAAGCGAGTGCTATCGTTATGTCCAAATGTCTGTAATTTTCGAATTTTGAGCCGAAAAAACTCTCACTAATAGGGTTCGACGCCCTGATGACGAATTCATGTTCAAATTCTGTCTGTGAAGCTGTCCGTCCGGCCATTAGCACGATAACTTTCGAAAGAATTGTCCTAGGGACTTGAGATTTTCAGGGTGAGCTTGGCTCTCAAATCATACATCCATGAAATATGGCCCATCAAAATTTTTGTTTCCCAATATCGCAGCCACAAGCCACAACCATAGAAAATTAAATTGAAATATTGATATATTTCCATAACAGGATATCCGATTCGGGTGGAATTTACTTTGTGCATGAAAAATTATGACATTATGACAAAAAAATCACAAATAATTCAATTGGGAAATTGAAAAAAAGATATTTATATTTCCATCCAAGTTAATTTTTTTTGTGAATGAAGACCAAAAGTTGTGAACAATAGTGAGAAAAGACACTACAAGTTCAAAAACAACAGTGAGAAAAAAGACTCGAAAGTGAAAGAAAACAAACAATCAAAACAGATGGCCTGGATTTCTTGAATCCAGGTAACGTCTGTTTACTTTATCAGGGTATCCATTGGCGTGCCACCAAATTATTAAATATGAGCATGGATACGTCAACTGAAGAATTCTGTGACCAATCACAGAACTCAAATAAGTTTCTTATTGAATTCAATCAAACAAAAACAAACAACCCATACATAGTGAGAATGTCATCAACAAGTTCAGAAGAATTTCTAGGATTTGAGACAAATAAGACTGAAGAAAATCCATGGCAATCAGTAAAGTCGGCGCCAACAAAGAGGAGAAAAATTAATAACAAAAACAACAACAACATCACTATCCAAAATAGATTCGATGTTCTAAAGAGTGTCGACGAAACAAATACAACAAGAAATGATCCCGCTTCAGAGAAAATTCCGAAACCACCCCCAATATTCATTTACGGGGTAGTTCACTATCCTGAAATGGCCAAAAAACTAAAAAGCGTAGCAGAAGATGATCAGTATACCACGAAATGCTTGCCCGACAATACTATCAAAGTAAATAGTATAACACCAGAAACTTACAGAAAATTTATAAAATTTATGCGCGACAATAATGTTATCCATCATACATACCAACCCAAAGATGAGAGAGCTTTCAGGATAGTGATAAAAAACTTACATCATACAACTGATGTAAATGAAATTAAGCAGGAATTAGCAAACTCTGGACACAAAACAAGGAATATAATGAATGGTAGACACAGGTCAACAAAAGAACCACTAAATATCTTTTTTGTGGACTTGGAACCAGCCCCAAATAATAAAGATGTGTATAAAATACAATACCTAAGTAACAGAGCAATAAAAATAGAACCACCAAGAATATCGAAAGGAATCACCCAATGCACAAGGTGCCAACAATATGGTCACACCAAGACATACTGTAACAGGCCATTTCTCTGTGTGAAATGTGGAGAACCACACAACACAACCGCATGCAAGAAAAGCCGAGATTCTCCAGCAACATGCGGTTTATGTGGTGGAGCCCACCCTGCTAATTACAAAGGTTGTGAATTCTATAACAACCTTATGAAAACTAAACAAAATACAAATAACAGACTAAATATCCAACAAAACAAAAAGTTGGTAACCGATAATAACAGAACTTCAATAATGCAAACACAATATGACCAATACCCAAAATCCCAACAAAATCAATACGAACAAACAAGAACTTCACAGAATTATACACAACCCAGAAAAAGCTATGCAGATGCGGTCAACAACAACATGGAGCAACTAGGAAATATCAACGACACCATGAATCATTTTCTTGAGGAATTCAAAGCTATGTTCCAGCAAATAATCCAGCAAAACAGTATGATAATGAATATATTGACAACGCTCATAAATAAAATCTAATAACATAATAAAAGTTGCAGAATGGAATGCCAATGGCCTTCTACAACATAAGAATGAAGTAGAAATTTTCCTTCATAATAACTCGATAGATGTCTTATTAGTGAGTGAAACACATTTTACTGAAAAGTCGTATTTCGACATACCACAGTACAAAACCTACACCACCAACCATCCAGACAAGACAGCCCATGCAGGTACTGCAATTGTGATAAAAAACACCATAAAACATGAAGAACTGCCAAAGTACGAAAAAGAATTTTTACAAGCCACAACAATAAGAGTACAATCCTTATCTTATAATATCACAATTGCAGCAGTCTACTGTCCGCCAAGACACAGCATCAAAAAAGAACAATTTGATGATTTCTTTTCTACGTTGGGCTCTAAATTTATAGTAGGTGGAGACTTCAACAGTAAACATACCACATATGGCTCCCGGCTGACAACTCCAAAAGGAAGGCAACTAGTAAGTCTTGCAGAACAAAAAGGCTATTCCTTCTTATCGACAGGGTCACCCACTTATTGGCCAACCGACCCAAAGAAAATTCCCGACCTTCTGGATTTATTTGTTACTAATGGCATTTCTTCAACAAACATGGATGTAACATCTAGTTTTGACCTATCTTCAGATCACTCTCCAATAATAGCGATATTCAGCAGCTTTATTATCTACAGAAAACATACCACCAGACAACACAATAGAAAAACAGATTGGGATAAGTATCGAACAAAAATTGAAGAAGATTTACCTCGAGCAACAAGCCTCAAAACTCAGAAAGACATAGAAGAAGCTCTAAGCACATTCAACAACGTGATCACTAAAGCTGTTGAGGAAGCAACCCCAACAATAGCCCAGCCGAATAAAATCTACCACATCCCAACAGAAATCAAAGAACTTATAGCGCACAAAAGAAGAGCAAGAGCAATATGGCATTCAACACATTCTCCAGTTGACAAGAACAACCTGAACCGAGTGACCAACCGACTGAAGGCTAAAATTAATGAGGCAAAAGAAGCATCCTTCTATGACTATGTTTCGAACCTGAATAGATTTGACAACTCCATCTGGAGACCAATAAAAAACCGCAAGAGGCCAATAATACACATTCCACCCTTACGTAACCAGTCAGATCCCAAGTGGGCCAGAAGTGATGGAGAAAAAGCCGGACTTTTTGCAGAACATCTAGCCAAGGTATTTACTCCAAACAGCAACACTATGGACAGCGAAATCGACAGAGAACTACAGAAAACATCTGATAGAACAAGACCCATTAGACCTTTCAAATACAGCGAAGTAAAATCTGAAATTAACCAGCTAAACGTAAAAAAAGCTTCAGGAGTGGATAAAATCAGTCCAAAAATGATCAAAGAGCTACCAGAAAGAGGAATTGCCCAACTCATGATTATATTCAACGCCATCATCAAGCAAAGCTACTGGCCAGAACTCTTTAAAGCTGCGGAAATAATCATGATTCTAAAACCAGGAAAAGACCCAAACTGTGTTACCTCTTACCGTCCAATCAGCTTGCTACCTGTTGCCTCAAAAATCCTCGAAAAACTGGTCCTTCGAAGAATAAAGAATGACCCAAATACAGAAGAGTGGATTCCACTTCATCAGTTTGGCTTCCGGTCAGAGCATTCGACAGTGCAGCAAGTCCACAGAGTCGCTCAAGAGGTGAATAAAGCGCTTGAAGAAAAGAAATACTGTATATCAGTGTTTTTGGATGTCAGCCAAGCTTTTGATAAAGTTTGGCATCCCGGCTTGCTATTCAAAATAAAAAAGCTCCTACCATCAACCTACTTCAATCTGCTACAATCCTATATTGCTGAAAGGAAATTCAGGGTCAGAGTGAACCACAACATCACAGACTATCTCCCCATAACATCTGGAGTTCCCCAAGGAAGTGTCCTGGGCCCTCTGTTGTACTTGTTATACACAGCCGACCTACCAACACACAGAGAAACAACAACTGGTACATTCGCTGATGATACCGCTATATTAGCAAGCCATGAAGACCCAAATATAGCTTCTCAAATGCTTCAGAACCATCTCCTAGAAATTCAAAAATGGTCCAACAAGTGGAGAATAAAAATCAATGAGACAAAATCAGTACAAGTTAATTTCTCTCTTCGCAAGCAACAATGTCCTAGGATACAACTCAATAATATCCAACTACCGGAATCCACATCGACAAAATACCTGGGGATGCATCTTGACAAACGACTCACCTGGAAAGAACATATAACTAAGAAAATAAAACAAGTCGACTTAAAAGTCAAGGAGCTCTATTGGCTAATAGGTAAAAAATCAAAATTATCTCTGGAAAACAAACTCCTTATATACAAAACCATCATAAAACCCATTTGGACCTATGGAATCGAGCTATGGGGATGTTCAAGTAAATCGAATGTTTCCATAATACAGAGAAGCCAATCAAAAATCCTAAGAATGTTAACAAACGCACCCTGGTACGTTACGAATCAAACGCTCCATACAGATCTAAAGATCCCATACGTGAAAGAAGTCATCCAGGACAGAAGTTGCAGACATCACGCAAAACTCGAAAGCCATCCTAACGCCCTAATCCGACCACTGACCGAACCCCCAGATACCAGACGACTGAAGAGAAACTGGCCAGCAGACCTGAAGGATGCCTGAGGACTTATCACTGGATAAGACCTCATAACGCCACTTAGGAGCCTACAGCTCTGAACCAGCAAACAGGCCCATAGAATGACATTATTCTGATTGCTTGTATATATACTATAATAAAAAAAAAAAAAAAAAAAAAATATATGACAGGTCTAATCAATGCCTTAACCAAGATACAGGGTGGTTCATTTATTCATGAAAAATTTCAAATTCCAATAAATTTCGAACCAAGCAATTCGATTGATATTCCGAACTCATGATTCCTTTCCACAAGTCAAGATTTATATTCAAATCCCTATATTCCCCAAAAATTCCACATCCGTATTTTAAAAATATGAGACTTCTTCCAAGCTGAGATTTAAAACCCTGTATATTAAAATTTTGAAATTTGATTGAGATATTTGAAAAGAGTTGATTATTTGCAATGGGTTTCAGTAGATTTTATCGTCCCGCGCGTCAGTTTTCTAAAAGGAAGATGCAGGGAAAGATTGATATGTAGGTACAAGGAGTTTCCGAATAAGGTACCGTAAATTCGAGATCTTCATCTTTAGATGATTTAAAGACATAATGTTTCCATGAACTATGGGTCTCCGACGCATTATTTTTGGGTATATGGTGTTGAAATTTAGAGAAAAAATTGATTTTTCCGAAATGTTTTCGAAACCTCACAAATTTTTTTAACTTCTGGTAGGTTATGAGTACTCATCAAATCAAATTTTTTTCAATGAAAAATTATTTTGAATTTTCATCAGTGGGGTCTGTACTGACCTGTCCGAATAAATTTGTAGAATAAAATGATATGCCAATGCTTTTTTTCGCGCACAATATCCCTAGTGCATTTAATTTTTCCGGAAAAATTCGAAAAAACGAATGGCATAAGTGAGAGTGGTTTTGAAAATCCGAGTCGAAGACTAGGATTTTTCCAATTTCGCGAATGCTATTTGTTAAAACAGGTTACGTAAAAACGAGTAGGTATTCCAATGTTAAGAACAATAATAGAAACAATATAACTTTTTTTCCGGAAAAACTTCTGACAGCTAAGTTGACAGTCGTTAGGTAATTTTTCCACTTTAAATTCATATTTGACATACCAATTCTTGATTGCGATCGGTTAAAATCAATAGGAAGGAAATAATTAATCCTTTTCGATTCATATTGATGGGATCGATCAGGAATTAAATGAAAATACCTAATTCAACCAACTTTTCAGCTTTTTATCTCTAGCCATTTTTGAGATTTCTGCAAAAAAAACACCTTTTTCATTTTATTTTTTTTCTCTTGTGAAATCCAGAATTTTCTAATGGTAATTTTTTCTCTTGATACTTTGCATTGAAAAAATAGACGTATAATTTCTTTATGAATTTTGAGTTCTTCAAAAGTGTCCACCGCCATTTTTTGAAATAAAATATCTTCTTTGGTCCTTTATACCCTAGAATACTATTTCACCTGAAAGTCACTTTTCTCACTACAAAAACACTGAATTACCGCTTTATTAAGTTTAAAGCCTCTCTGAACATTTTAACATGGAGATTGAGTAGTTTTATTTCAAATATATTCAATAATTATTGCCAAACACACCGAAAAATTTCGAGAGAACGCTTGCCGTTTCTTATGGTAGGTTTGGCTGGCACTACCGCGAATTATTTCGCGCGAATATGACACGATGCATACCGGTAAATCCCGCTATCATTTCTTATGTTACTTGCTGAAAGGCTGTGCGGTAGTGCCAAACTTACCATTACGAACGGCATGCTTTACCTCGAATGTTTTCGATGTTTTTGGGATCATTATTAAAATATCTATATTAATAAAACAGGATCTATGGTTACCGTCAAAATGCAATATCTTACAAACGGCTGCATCAAATTGGATAATTCTTTTTTTGTTGTGTTCATAATTGCTAGGGCAAGGTTTATACAAAATTTCCAAAAAAATTGTTCAGAAAAAAATAAAAGGCTTTCCTTTTTCTTACGACCAATCAAGCAGTCATAGAATACATATTTATAGGTTATAATGATTTTGACATTTGGACAAAAGGTGAAGTTACATCGAGTGAATCGAAAATTTAAAATTTTAATCAGAAATAACGTATGAAATAAGATATTATACAACAATTTTTTACTTATGCCATATTTCACAAATTTTAAACCTATGATGTATGAATGTATTTTGGATTGCATGATGTCCGTATGTTTATGATCACAAATCAGTCGTTATCTAGGTTATTAATCTATTCTGCAACTAAACGGCTAGATTGAATTGAACGAATTTTGGTGTATGCAGAACAACGTCTGTTGGGTCCGCTACAATAAAATTAAATATATTTGAAGAAAAATGAATCAATTCTTCAGTAAAAATGTTCAGAGAAGATTTTTTTTGACTACTATTGTTCAGGGAGCCAATATGAATACAATGGCACCAAAATTTGATGGATATTTGTTGAATCCCAAAATTCAAACAGTTTTAATTTTCTTTCAAAATGTATGACCATTTTCAAAAATGTGAAAAAATTCCATAGTATAAAGGACCAAAGAAGACATTTTATGTCAAGAAATAGCGGTCGACACCTTTGAAGAACACAGAAAAACAAACAAATGACCATTATTTTATTCTTTTCTGCATATCGATTTCTCAGCTGGAATTCATAAAAAAATTATAGGGCTATTCCTTCAAATGCAAAAAAAAACAAGAGAAAAAATCACCATTCGAAAATTCTGGATTTCACAAAAGAAAAAAAATTTTAAAAAGTTTTTCTTGCAAAAATCTCAAAAATGGGTAGAGATGAAGAGCTGAGAAATTAGCTGAAGTAGTTTCATTTCAATGCCTAATCAATTCCTTCAATATGAATCGAAAAGGCCGCGGGGTCAGATTCACCATTGAAACCCGGCTATACCCTTTAAATAATTTTCGTAATCACTACATAGTTAACAGTGAGAATTGTATCTTGAGTTTTTTACTTGCGACGAATACTTCCTGAAATAAAAAATGAAACAAAGAATTTCGTAATTATCTCAGATGAAAAAGCACTTAATTTTTATCTCAGAAATTATTCATTTCTTGTAAAAAACCCATCACCATTCTCACTGTGAATTATGTGCCACAATGTGCCATTCATTTTTTATCTTATTTATAGTTCAGGGATCACCAATTCTGGACACCCTCTACATGGCTATGTTGCACCATCGTTGACAACCAAACTGTCAGAATTTATTGGCGTAAATTCAAATAGGCGGACTTTTGAATATGGCTCGAGAAAATAAGGTTAAGTATTAGAACTCAACTTCAAATTACTTGTCGACCCTTCATTCAAGTGTACCTACGAAGCTTTATTTAATCAACTAAAACATGTCAAATATATAAGTAAGAAAGACAATTCCTAACATAACTTACGCTAAAAAAGATGAGTATACCAATGAATTTGACTGAACGAAACCTGTCCCTAGTCGTGAAATTCTGAAGGACTGATTCTTAAGACTTGAAATGTTTGGCTCACTCCAACTAGTTTTTGAGGAGCACACGATCGGAATTACGAAATTATATGGTTACGAGTTGAAAAAAATGAGATTTCTTAGTTTTGTTGAAGCTCACTTTGAGGCCCTGTTTCAGACATCCTGTATAATATTTCCTCATAGTTTATACGTAGGCGTAGTCAGCGTGCCTTCCTTCTTTCCACTTTCGCAAAAAAAGTTTCACACGGATGGATTCTGAAGATATGAACACTTATTTGGACAATGTTTCCGTCATAAAATTTGACGATCAGGCTATAATTTAACAATCGCTTGAAGTAGTTGGGCATATCATACAACAAATGTATACAGAATTAAACTAGGAATACAAATATGTACTTATAAAATATAGGGGATAAAACGTTTGAAATAACGAAGTTGCATTCGTTTCCGGTAGAACCGGTAGCAGATTCTGCTTGAAAATATTTTACAATTTGAGTTCGTGTAGTCTAAAACGAAAATACAAAATCTTTAATTCGTATTACAATTCCACCCTGAAAACTCCTAATGAAACATTTAAAAAGTGAGCAGTTATAGTGAGGATAAGTGCATATGATTGTTTCTTTCTTGAATTCTAAGAGTGCACACGAAGCTAAATCGTTTAAGTGTAACGAGCGCTCAAAAAGGTAAAATGTAATATAATATAAAACTCTTCATAGGTGGGGTTGGCAGCCATAGCTCTTCAAAAAAGTTAGAAAAAACTGTAACACGTACTTACTCGAGCGCGTCAGATATTGATAGTATCCTACGTATTTCTAAAAATATACGAATGTTAATCTGATCGTTTGCATTGTGATGGTGTTCGTACGTAAGGGTTGAAAATGAGTAAAATCAATTTCATTTTATAGAATTATGAAGTTCAAACAACAAATGAAATTGGGGATCAGAAATTAAAAAAAATTAAATTTAAACGAAAATCAATAAAAGAGCAAACTAACTAATATGCAGTATTTGAGCATCTGCTGCTTAGCAATGTTTTCACTTGTTTAGACATTCTAATAATTAAATTATCGATTATCTCTTGTGGGATATTAATTCATTTACAGTCACAATAAGATCTTGTGAATTTCATGGTGAATTATTTCGACAATAAACGGCTCTGGAGACATAATCCCATATAGGCCCTATGAAATTTATATCAGGAAACATCGTGGGCCATTCTAATCGAGTAATGATATGGTTTTCCGGGGCTTCTTGAACTGGCATTATTACAATATTAGCCATAAAGATAGCAACTTTGAATTTTTCAGACTTCTTTTGTATGTGAAACATATTTCAAGAATTAAATTTAAAATTAATAAGAGTCAATCATATGTGATATAATAAATAATAAAATTAAATAGAGAATATTGCACAAATATTTTTCTACCTACAATCATAATTTACCTTAGACATAAAGATAGCAACTGCAGGTGGGTAACTTGTTCAACCTCGCATTTAATATCATAGATGACAATTAATTTAGTTCAGTATTGCTTTTTCTTTCACTTAAGATGGGGCGGAATAAAACATCAACAAGAGAAATTCAACTATTGACAAATATAAAGATAAATATTTCTTCGCGACAAGTACGAAGAGGATTGTTCAATGCAGATTTGTTTAGTAGAAATATGAAGGTCCAGTTAGCCTTTGTTTAGGCGCGTATCAATTGGACAGTGGAGCAGTGGAAAAAGTGCTATTTAGTGACAAATCTAAATTCAACTGTCTCGAAAGTGATGGGATACAACATGTACGAAGACCTGCTGGCAAAAGAACTTGATCCGAAATACACTGTACAAACTGTGAAACATGGTGGAGGATCGGTGATGATAGGGATATTTTTTCCTAGATGGTTACCTTCATTGTTGATCAGGAGTGGACATATCTCACAGGGCACAGGCTGATGAAAAAACACATGCAAAATTATATTGAAGATTATGAGCCAATATCTGAGCGGATGATAATTATGCCCATTCGATAATTTCGTCTGCAGACGGTACTTGTGGGGGTGTACGCACCGAATGATGACGCCACCATGAAAGTAAAAGATGAGTTTTATTCGCAGTTATCGGACGTTCTGATGTGGGTAGCCAGGAAAACAACAGAGTTGCTGGTTAATACGGCGAAGAGGTTGTCAATGATTCTGGCTTGCGGCTTATGGAATTAAGTATGCGAGTTAACTGGATTACGAATTCTCAACTCATTTTATCCCCATAAACATATTCATCGATACACACGGAAAAAAACTTCTTCGCAGCAAAAATCTATTATCGATTATGTGATAACACGACAACGCTCTAACTTTAGGATACTTGACTGTAGAGTAAGGAGAGGAGCTAATTGCGGATCAGATCAAATGTTGGTAAGTGCAGTTTTTGTTGTTCCCTTTGCGGCTGGCCAACACTCGGCACAGTAGGTATTGGAGAGACAAACACAAAATATAATTGATGCTGAAGACGGTAAAAAGTAAAAGTTAGAGCTCTCAAATGAAGAAAGTGTCAAATATCTTTATGATAGGAGATCGCTCCTCAGGAATTTTATAAGGAAAATATGTCATATATCTATATCGAAAGGATTATAGAATGCCTCAAGGGTCTTTGATGGGACAAACATATTTTCCATAAGACCAAAAAACGAATTGGCCAGGCTTTTTTGGGATCAACTCTTCGTTATGGCGCTGAGCACTGAGCTATGGGTACAACATAGTGAAACAGTGGTTTGTAGTGTCCAAAATAAATGTCATGGTTTGGCCATCCCAATCCTCCGACTAGAATCCGATAGAAAACCTATGGGGCATATAGTGAAATACTCCGAACAAATTCGGAGTGAATTTCTGATGAAGAAAAATGGTTGCAAGTCTAACAACGTGCCTGGTCTTCAATTGACCACACCTTGATTGCGTCCATACCACGAATATGCAGGAAAGTAATTAATCCTGAGGGCTATTATACTGAATATTAACTGATATACCATTTATTTTCAATTATTTCACAATGTTAACTTTCATATTGGTCCATGAATCTATAATTAATTAATTAGTTGCTATCTTTTCGTCAAAGATAAAATATTTCCAACAATATAGAAAAAATACATTACACTTATTGCAAATTTCTTTGCAACACATTAAAGAAATTAATGTTTGTAATCTTTAAATGAAATGTTTTGTTAATTTATTGTTTCTAGTGTCAAAAAAGTTGAATCATCGAAAATTGCTATCCTTATGACCAATCCTGTATATAGTCCGTAAAGATATATTAAGGCCCTAATTTATTACCCTTGGATATAATTACATGGTTTATGATATTTTCGAGGTAATATGAACCAGTAATCCTCCTAGGCGTACGAATTAGTGGCGTTTCTTCAAACATTATACCTTCCCAAAACATTTAAGTGCCACCGCGAAGAGGAGCTGTTGGAATAGCTCTCAGGTCTTTTTCGATATCCTGGTTCCCTTCGTACTCTTAAGCGGTAGTTATCACTGACTAACCCAAACCGTGACTATCTGTAAATAGCATTCCTCCATTCTTCAAAATGCCAGTTTTGATCAGTTCGCACCCACTGAAGACGAGCGATTTGGGTGTCCGTGAAGTTGGCACCCACTTTCTCGAAAAAGAAAAAAATTTTTTTTGCATTCGTTAGTAAGTCGTTAGTAAGTATTTGTAAGTCCAAAATTTTCGTTTGTAAGTGAAGAGTATTGGTAGAAAAACACCGCATTCCGCTGGGTGCTAACTTCACGGGCATCCACTTTTTTGATTTTCTCGGAAAAAAACATACAGCCGGAAAGTCCATCGTTTGTAAGTGTTTGTAAGTCGAAAATTATCGTTTGTAAGTGACCTTGTACTTAAAAAATGGCACCCTTAAAATGCGAAGTTAGCAACCACATGTTGAAAAATTTAATTTTTATTTTTTGCCTTCGATAGTACCTCGTTAGTAAGTATTTGTAACCCCAAAAAATGCGTTTGTAACCTTCCCTATCAAGGGGTAAACAACCCTCAAATATGCGAAATTAGTACCCAGTTTTTTGAACATTACATTTTTCTTCTTTTTTTCGAAAGTAAATCGTTAGTAAGTATTTTTAACACAAAAAAATTTGTTTTTTTACTAAAAAAATCATGAGAAAATGACACCCCTAAAATGCGAAGTTGGCACCCACATGTTGAAAAATTGAATTTTTGTTTTTTGCCTTCGATAGTACTTCGTTAGTAAGTATTTGTAACCCCAAAAAATTCGTTTGTAACCTTCCCTATCATGGGGTAAACAACCCTCAAATATGCGGAATTAGTACCCACTTTTTTCAACATTACATTTTTCTTCTTTATTTTGAAACTAAATTCTCAGTAAGTATTTGTAACACAAAAAATAGTATATAACATTACTAGCAAGGTAAGAAGGTTTTTACTGGCGAATGGAGGATATAATTGACGAGCCGCAGGCGAGTCAGTTACCTCCTTGAGCCAGTAAAACCCGTTACCTTGCGTGTATTATTTTATATTTTATTTGTTTCTCGTTTGTAAAAAGGTGAGATAAATTCCAAAAAAATCTCAATAATTTGTCGCAAATATCGTAAGCTATTTATGATTATTTATGACATCGGAAAATTATGACAACTGTCAGTGGTCTTACGAGAGGGAAGTCCTTCGAGAATATTTGCTAATTTCTGACGAAAAAGACCAGATCCAAATGAAACAAGGTATGAATATCGTTTTTTAGTACTTTTATAACGTCTATTACTAAAAATATTTGTTCCAGGAACAATAAAATTAGAAGGATAAATGAAATTAGAAGCAAGTACGTGAAAAGGAAAGCGAATAGATACGTATAAAACAAGGTACGAATATCGTTTTTGAATAGTTTGAGAACGTTTATTGAGAAATACATTTGTTCCAGGAACTCTGAGATTAGGAGAATAAATTAAATTAGAAGCAAGTACTTGACAACTTTCAATGTAAATAATACTACTAACTTGTAAAAGTTTTACAAGTTAACTGTCAATTTTACAAGTTAGTGACTTGGAAAAATAAACTTCCTTGATTAATATTGTGTTTTTGGAAACTGACGTTTACAAATGAGAAACAAATAAAATTGTTTTTCAACAAACAAATCATGAGAAAATGGCACCCCTAAAATGCGAAGTTGGCACCCACATGTTGAAAAATTGAATTTTTGTTTTTTGATTTCGATAGTACTTCATTAGTAAGTATTTGTAACCCCAAAAAATGTGTTTGTAACCTTCCTTATCATGGGGTAAACAACCCTCAAATATGCGGAATTAGTACCCACTTTTTTAAACATTACATTTTTCTTCTTTTTTTTCGTAAGTGAATCGTTAGTAAGTATTTGTAACACAAAAACTGTTGTTTTCAACCAATCCGCTAATGAGAGAATGTAACCCTTAAAATGCAAAGTTTCTATTTTGTTTAAGACAGTACCTTCATATCTAATAATTTTGCAACACAAAGAAATAGTACACCGTAATTACTACAGAAGTTGAAGAACAAAATATTATTCTGAAATCGGAATTGGTTGTGCCATTTTCTCATTATTGAAAGCAAAACACGAATATAAAATTCTTAAACATGTGGATGCAAACTGCTCATTTTCACGGTATAATTAAATCAATCCATTATCAGTCTGCTTAAAAGCTATTTCTTTGTGTTGCAAAATTATTAGATATGGAGGTACTGTCTTAAACAAAATAGAAACTTTGCATTTTAAGGGTTACATTCTTTCATTAGCGGATTGGTTGAAAACAACAGTTTTTGTGTTACAAATACTAACGATTCACTTTCGAAAAAAAGAAGAAAAATGTAATGTTTAAAAAAGTGGGTACTAATTCCGCATATTTGAGGGTTGTTTACCCCATGATAGGGAAGGTTACAAACACATTTTTTGGGGTTACAAATACTTACTAATGAAGTACTATCGAAATCAAAAAACAAAAATTCAATTTTTCAACATGTGGGTGCCAGCTTCGCATTTTAGGGGTGCCATTTTCTCATGATTTGTTTGGTAAAAAACAGATTTTTTGTGTTACAAATACTTACTGAGGATTTACTTGAAAAAAAAAAGAAGAAAAATGTAATATTGAAAAAAGTGGGTACTAATTCCGCATATTTGAGGGTTGTTTACCCCATGATAGGGAAGGTTACAAACGAATTTTTTGGGGTTACAAATACTTACTAACGAAGTACTATCGAAGGCAAAAAACAAAAATTCAATTTTTCAACATGTGGGTGCCAACTTCGCATTTTAGGGGTGTCATTTTCTCATGATTTTTTTTGTAAAAAAACAATTTTTTTTGTGTTAAAAATACTTACTAACGATTTACTTTCGAAAAAAAGAAGAAAAATGTAATGTTCAAAAAACTGGGTACAAATTTCGCATATTTGAGGGTTGTTTACCCCTTGATAGGGAAGGTTACAAACGAATTTTTTGGAGTTACAAATACTTACTAACGAGGTACTATCGAAGGCAAAAAATAAAAATTAAATTTTTCAACATGTGGGTGCTAACTTCGCATTTTAAGGGTGCCATTTTTTAAGTACAAGGTCACTTACAAACGATAATTTTCGACTTACTAACACTTACAAACGATGGACTTTCCGGCTGTATGTTTGTTTCCGAGAAAATCAAAAAAGTGGATGCCCGTGAAGTTAGCACCCAGCGGAATGCGGTGTTTTTCTACCAATACTCTTCACTTACAAACGAAAATTTTGGACTTACAAATACTTACTAACGACTTACTAACGAATGCAAAAAAAATTTTTCTCTTTTTCGAGAAAGTGGGTGCCAACTTCACGGACACGCGATTTGGTGACGAACAGTTAATGAAGGAACTCAGGCCTTCTGGACCGCAATCCTGATGCTAAAACTCTTCTACGAATGGTAGCACATGAAATCACTGGGTTGTGGGCTCTGTGGAATTCCGACCTGAGTGTCGGTACTGTCACTGACCTATTTTTCGGGCTGATTGAGCAATATACCGATCTTCTCAAACCGTGGTAACAGGAGGACGACCACTTCGAGGTCTACTTTGCACTCTACCAGTTTCCTCAGAGCGGCTAATCGTTCTGCTAACCGTGCTTCGATTAATGTTCAGTTTATTAGTTGAGGGCCTTCCTTGCAAGAGATCAATAATTCTAGTTTTGCCAAACTCAGACAACTCGTTTCTGGGCATTCAGTACTGTTTTTGAACTTACCAGTACTTAAGACGAAAAACTACTAATCCGCAGTAACGCACACATTTGACAAAATCTATATTATAAACAAATGCATATTTTTTAATTCGTAATGTTATCATTTCATTTGGTTATCAACAAGTTCTTTTCGTTGTCAATAATAATGTGTTGTGAATCTTGATTATATTATCTTATCTGCCGTGCAACTACCTATAGAGTCTACTTACGCGAAGTGCTTTCAAAATCTCTCCTTTTGAAGATCCTCATTGACCTTCTCTTTTTTCTCGGTCTTGCTTCCTCATCGCTATCATCAGTCTGTAAAAAAAATTAAATATTATCAAAAGGATATTATAATCATATGATATGGACATACAGGGTATTTAGAAAAAAAATTGACTTATATAATGTCCGAAAACTCAACTTTTTAAGATACAAGATATTAGGTACCAATTTTTCTGTTTTTTTCAATAACTACGTCTATTTATGACATCCTTGTATCTTAGAAACTGAACATTTTCGGAGATATATCTATTTGGATGAGTCAAATAATAAAAAACAAATAAATTTATTAGTATTATTATATTAGAATATTTTGAGTAACTCACTGAAATTTACTTTTGAATCGCCCTGTACAAGCAAAATCGCGCATAAAAAGGACAGTACTCAGAGAAGTGATACTGGCCGTCCAGAATCAAACTGATTGTTATTCACCTAATCGTAGTTTGTACTCTATATACAGGTTTTGAAATTCATATCGAAAAGATACGATATAGAATGCACCAGACTGAGAATTTTTCAATCCAGTTATATAGATGTTTAGTCGAGAGACGGACGTGCTGTAATTGACAATGTACAATCCTGGGTTCTGGCCTTCAGGAGTTGGTAATAAAAGGTTCGACTTTTCAAAACACAAAGACGTACTGCAAGGTGGTAATTTTTATGAAAAATCCCTTATTCTATTTGGTACACCCAACAAAACAAGAAAATTTAGGTACTCTGCGTATTCCTTTTTTACAATTATTGTGTCATTTCGTGGGATCGGAATAGGTTGGAAAAAGACACTATATCATTCTTTTGAGCGACGTTTCGCAACTAATTGTTGCTTTTTGAAGCATAAAGGCATTGTCAAGACATCAGCTGCTTCCGAGGCAGGAGAATTTGTGAATTTATATGTAGTTTTCACTTTTAGTGTATTAAATTATGTGTGTTTTTATTATAGAGCTTGAAAAAGCAACAATAAGTTGCGAAACGTCGTTCAAAAGAATGATTTCTGTCAAAAGATAAAACAACATTCATTCGTGAAAATGTACAATCTATTGGAAATTGTGTAGATAGTTCGATTTTCTGCGTTACAGAACACTGGAAAACAGAGACTCGGTTAACAAACTATGGTATTGCTGGATTCTGTTTGGCTGAAGCGATAACTCGTAGAGGTGGGGGTTGTGCCATTTTTGTCAAACAATTTCAAAAGGCTTCCAAATATTTCAGTCAACATTTATGGATAGAAAACTTTTGTCTGCATATATGTATAATCCTAGAGGGTTGACAAAGGAACTTCTAAGGTGTTTGGAGAAAATTCTGCAAAATTTCGTGTTCTTTGTTGGTCATATGGTTTTATTAGGTGATTTTAATATTCCACGTGCACGAAACTGATATATTTAAGGAAAAAGACCTTTTCTTCTCGCTGTTATGCTCATATGGTCTACATCCTATCGTTGCAGAATATACAAAAGTCACAAACACCTCGAAGTCTCTTGTTGGCAATATCTGGCAATTAAGATTAAGTAAAGCTCCTCCACAATCTGATCTATGACCGTACAGCACAAGTTGTCAGTTTTTCAAGGCAAAAGGCGAATATATTAACAAGAGGATTTTCTGCGATTTTAATAAAGCTGATTCTAACGATAGATCAAGGAATGATCGGACCAGGGTATATGAACCGATTAATGCAAATGAGATTTGGAAAAATTTTTATAATATATTTCTACATTTTTTCAAAATCAGTTTTCCAATCAATGTGAAGACACCATCTAAGCGTAACATGAACATGACATCTTGGAATGTAAAAGACAACTGGACATTTTGTATGTAATAAGGTCTAAAAAAGCAGCTTTTAAACAACAATACGAAGAATGAAAAAATGCGTATGAGAAAATTCTGGCAAGAAAGAAGGCTTATTTTAACCAACACAAAATAGAGCAATCTGACGATGATTCATCATAACAGTATTAAATCAGGCTCATACGCTCCTAGGGATATGCAAGTTGATGGAGGTTTAGATAACATTGGTAACAGATTCAACCGACACTTTTTAGACTCTGCAATGAAGTTGGTGCCCAATATCGTGGAAGAAAATTATACAGCTTATCTGAATCAGGCAGCTAAATCTATGTTCTTCAAGACAATAAGTGAGACAGAGGTAATAAATATCGTGAAAAGCCTAAAGAACAAACACAGCAGTGGCTATGATGAAATTCCAGCATCATTAATAAAATTTTGTATCCATGAGATTAATACACCGTTAATGCATGCGATATGATCATCATTCAAGCAAAGGATATTTTCAGAGGCATTGAAAATTGCAACTCTCATTCCTCTATTTAAGAAAGGAAATGTGAAAGAAATCGAAAATTACCGACCGAGAAGTCTGCGATCGGCTTTCTCGAAGGAATTCGAAAAATGTTTGAGTTGCAGATTAATGGATTACTTGATGACAAATGACATGCTGTTTAACAGATTGACTGCCAACTACAAGATAACTCGTAGATCTCGTTCTCTTTCAGGACTCCAACTACGAGTCATCTCGTACTGTGTTCACTTGCCATTATCGAGTAGCTATATATAAAAACTACGAGAGGATTCATAAGCCCATTTTTCCAATAAATACATTTTCTTCAAATTTCGGTGATAACTTTGTACTCAAATCAGAGTTCTGTATAATTTAAAAAGATTCTGACATTTTGAACCAGAATTCGAAAAATTGCCGTGGCAGTCAACGTATTAAGAACCAACATGCATATTTGAAAGAAAAAGGAACCCATACAGCGATATTCGAATTCACTGAAAATATTTTAGAAGCTCTTGGTGATAAAAATCACGAAATGGGTATGTTTTTAGATTTAACAAAGGCATATGACATTACCTGTAGGGAAAGCTTCAGCAACAATTATCATAAAGCAAGGAATCTTTTATATATCCAAGAGAGAAACTGTTGAAATAGACATTCAACAGGGAAGTTTAGTTGATCCAATTCTGTTTCTTGTCTACCTAAATGACGTCCCTACATCGGGTGTTAATCACAGTTCTATTATGGTGAACTATGCTGACGATGAGAATGTTTTGATGTTTGCAAAATATCTGCCCGACTAGTTTGAAAATTCAAACACCATTTTTTTCAGATTGGATCTTTAACGAAGGACTCGTAATGAATCAAAGTAAAACTGACTGTATTCATTCTTCATTAATGAATTCCTCCATCGATGGGTTCTCGTTCAACAGAGTAAGTGAATCAGAACAGATTCAGAAAATAATTTTGCAGTAGTGTGTTTGTTTCTCCAATTTTGAATCATTAAGCCCACCTTACACGGTCAATATTATTGATTCAATATTATTGACGCAATATATGGTAAAAAACGGCAGCCCTCACACGATTCAATAATATTGTCCAATAAAGTGTCAGTTTCAATTGTGAAGTAAAGTAAGGGCCACCTTACACGGTCAATATTATTGATTCAATATTATTGATGCAATATATGGTAAAAAACGGCAGCCCTCACACGAGACAATAAAGTGTCAGTTTCAATTGTGAAGCACCAATTTATAATGTTAACCTTACTGTTCCACTGAAATCGCTAATGACCTAGTCGTCGAAGCGAAACGTTATAAATAAATAAATAAATAAATTGTGAAGTCATGGAGGATGAATCTATCGTTTTTAATAGGATCTGCTTTGGTTCTGAATAAGAGGAAAAAAAGGAGGCAGAGAAGAGTGTGGTTGAAAAAATGGTTAAAAAAACGATCGAGTCATGAACATAGGGAATTGCTTCGAGAACTCAACGGTGAGCCAGATGACTACAAAAATTTTTTAATAATGGATGAACAACTTTTTCAACAACTTGTTGCACTCGTTTCACCATTTATAATAAAACAAGATACGATTTTGAGGAAGGCTATTTCACCGGCGTATCGACTTGCAGTCACATCAAGGTTTCTAGCAACTGGAAACATTATAATAAATTTTCTTTCTTCATCTTTTTTATCTTGAGAACACTTTCGCTTCTTTTCACTATCAGTTTCCATCTCGAAAGGGGGGGAAACACAATTTAAGCAAACACCATCTACGGCGCCTCCAGAATTACTGAAATTTTATTGCACAATATTCTGTTTACCCCTCACACGGTGTCAATAATATTGACGGCGCCTCAATATATTGGCGGAACTGCAATAAATATCAAATCGATTTGATTCTTCTCAATATTATTGCCATCAATATTATTGTTTCAATGCACTCCTTATACGTTCAATATATTGATCAATAACGATATTGCTTCAATAATATTGACCGTGTAAGGTGCACTTAAGGGAGGATTGATCTATCGTTTTTAATATGATCTGCTTTGGTTCTGAGTAAGAGGAAAAAAAGGAGGCAGAGAAAAGTGTGGTTCACTGTAGCGCTTCTCCCAAATAAGGCGACATAGTGAGGGCACTTTTTGCGAAAATCGCGAAAAAGGGTTCCGTCTAGCGCAACTTTCGGGCACTTCTCGTCGGAATAAAAACGCGATCTCGACGGGTACGGGTAGCTAGATTCCCGCGCTCGAATTTGACACCCCGAGCGTTCCCAGATCGCGCCCACGGCCCCCGCCAGCTCGATGTAAACACACCACTTACCTCTATACACATAAAAATAAATTTTCTTCCTTCGTCTTTTTTATCTTGAGAACACTTTCGCTTCTTTTCACTATCAATTTCCTTCTCGAAAGGGGGGAAAACACAATTGAGGCAAACACCCTCTACGGCGTCTCCAGAATTACTGAAATTTTATTGCACAATATTCTGTTTACCCCTCACACGGTGTCAATAATATTGACGGCGCCTCAAAATATTGGCGGAACTGCAATAAATATCAAATCGATTTGATTCTTTTCAATATTATTGCCATCAATATTATTGTTTCAATGCACTCCTTATACGTTCAATATATTGATCAATAACGATATTGCTTCAATAATATTGACCGTGTAAGGTGGGCTTTAGTAAAAAACGGTATAATTTTCTACGGGAATGTCGAAGCTATAGAAAAAATCTTCTTAAAACAAATAAAGGCTGTAAGAATAATTTACAAACTTAGTTACAGAGATTCCTGTACGGGTTTTTTCAAATGTAGTGGCCTGCTTACTGTTTCTGCACTGCATATTGAGGAATTTCTAACTTTCATTTTCAAAAATGTAGAATTTTTCAGGGATAATTCACCAACTCATTCATACAATAATAGGAATAATGTTTACCCCACCCACAGACTTAGAGTTACAGAAAAGGTGTTGAATATGCATGTATGACACTTAATAAACTACCCCCGAGATTAAGGCAAATAAACAGCACATATGTCTTCAAAAAAATCTTAAACTTTCAATTGATCTTGAGCCTTAGACAGTGCAAGGGTACCTAATTTCTTATTTTTGAATATAATTTATTGTGGTAATATTTCGTTCTGACTACGTAAATTGTGCATGTATATATATATGATTCTCGAAATATACTTTATTATCATTATTATTATTATCAGAGAGGTAATTTTCCCGTGCAGTTGATCAGTGGAATTATTTAGGTGCAACTATTTTTCTGACGTGTTCAGGTTCTGTTAATTGGCCAAAAAATTTTGCATGACTCTCATTATGAGCATCTTGCATGTGGCCGCAAAATTTCATTTCGATTGGTTTCGTTTCGTCTGAGATATTGAGGAACAAAAATTTTGAGTGGCAATATTTTATGGAACACCCTGAACGATTTGGCTGGTTAAGGATCCTAGCCCCGGCATTTGGAGACCAAACTCCTCATCTTGAAAATCTCAAGTTTGAGACTTGAGACTTGAAAAATCGGCCTTCAATAATATATTTCACCCAAGTATGGAGTGAGACCTTATTTTTCCATAAAACATTCGTTAGTTGTCGTACATATTCGTACGCATCGGAGGTTTATCAGACTAGTGAAGAGAGATGAAAGCCTACTCTGCCGCGTTCACGAGAGAGGTCATAGCGATAGGAGAAGCTATTAGGTTTCCTTCACTTCATACTCTCTTGAAATAGACTGTAGAGCAATCAGCTGATCGTGATAGATCGTTGGACTGGGCGTCGTTACACCATACCTCCAAGGATTTTCAAAATTTTTATGCCCACGTTTTGTTTCCGTTTAGCTCACCACTCCGTTTATTTTTCTCACCTATGTACAGTTGCGACAAGCGAAAAGTGAACGACTATACAAAGCATATTTGCCATTTTATAGTTGATCGAAACAGACTTTGCCAAAGAATAGTTATTTTCTGTTGTTTTAATTTGACGTTAATTGTTAACAACTGCGTAATATAACCATAGGTATACATATTAATGAAGCCCAATTTACAATAGGAATAATCGTTTCCATTTCGCTTGATACACTGTTTATTGAGCTATAGACAATCCTGCTGGTGTAACTTTACATCATCAGGAAACCCTCAACGGATCTCGTCGATATTGGTGTCATTCGAAAACTAATTTTTCTCCATTTTTCTTTTTAAAACTGAAATCAATTCTTCTCTACGATATATCGTTACCGAGATAAGGACAATTCAAAGTTGGCCACCGGTGTAACGTCATACCAGCAGGGCACCCTCAACGGATATTTCCGATAATTATGAATTCGAAAAAGAAATGCTAATTAGGAATCGGGAATTTCAAAACCAAAAATCAAACATCTTATCCAATCGTGTGTTCTACCACTGGAAAAACCTTGAATTGCTGTCTCAGTTAAATTTTGAGATCCTAGTTCCATCCAAACTCTTAAGCAGTAGTCATTGCTCACTAACCCAAACTGTGACTCATCTGTAGAAAGCACATTCCCTATTTTCTAAATACCAGTTCTGATGAGTTTGCGCCCACTGCAGACGAGCGATTCGGCGACGAACAGTTAATAAGGGAAATCGATTTTCAAGCTTTCGGCAGTGGCACGAATATTGGCCTTCAAATGCTTAAATGTCTCTGGTTTTTCGGTATAACACTTGTCTTTAATAGTACGAGAGCTAGCAACGTCAAAAAAACAAGAATTTCAGGAAGGCCAGTTTCTAGATATGCCATCTCACTCACTCTCCCGGACGTCATACGGGCTATCTGGCTGGCGGTAGTGGTTGCGTTCATTAGTGCGCATCGTACCTGTACAGGTAAAATATCAATTTTTCAAATAATTTCAGAAAGGTTTTTTTTCTTTTTATTATTTTTATTGAAATTTTTGCAACATAAATTTATTATTGCCAGATATTTTTATTGTTGTTTAAACTGTGCCATACACTAATTTTGAATAAAAAAAATTTTTTTTTCGAATTATTTCAGTATGGCTGAAATTTTAATATGATGATACTCAAATATCTAAAAATCCAAAACTAATTTGCCAGACAGTAATTCGATTGTTAAACCTTCAGCCAGACCGATCTAAAAGTGATAAGTGATGTGGTATCATTTTGCTTGGTCTAGAAATAGTTGTCGAATAAATTACATAGAAAGGATTAAAAACTATTGAATTAATATGCGGATTAATATGGTATCAAAATAATAATTTCTTGTTGTATAAAAATAAGATGAGGATCAATCTAAGTATGAAAAAAGAACAAAAATTGGATGGTTATATGAAAATTGAAGTAAGATTTTTCAATCCATAACTGTATCACAAAAAATTGAGGCATTTTGATAATCATCATCTTATTCACTGCTGTCATTTGAGGAGTGTGAAATTTGTTGTTTGCCTTTTGCTTGCTTGAGATCTTTTCCACAAAAAAAACAAACTCGTTTGACATTTAAATTTGTTTCTATATTTACCACACTATCAAGCTCAATAATTGCATTAGTCTCAATTTCTTGGATGATAACTTCTGTATCTGAATTTTTAGACGTATTATCTGGCAGGGTTTTGCCAACATCTACTGGAGTATTAGCCCGGGAGCCAGTGAAAGTTTTTGGTGACCAATTTCAACTCTGGCAATAATTTGTATATAGCTCAATTTGTATTTGTCTTATAGCATAGTGACCGTCAGCTGGCGCACCAGTGGTGGGTTTGCTAACGGGAACAACGAAAACACGAAAAAATATTGAGTTTCAGTCATTTTGACCCTGCTGAAATTTACAGAGATGGTAGTTTGTATAATTATTCGAATAAAAAAAATCGTCCGCTGGATGTACGATGGTGGAAAACCCGTCCGCTGGACATGGAAACTTGTAAAAAAAATTTGAGTTTCAGTCATTTTATCCCTTCTGAAATTTACAGATATTTGATATCGGAGTTGAGCTAGATGTGCTGGGAAGATCTACTGTTGACAAGAAATTAATTTCCGATAAATTTCGATATTTTGCCATTAGAACTGTAGAACTGCTGTAACAATTTCTGTGATATCTATAGGTGTCATTAACTTGCTCTGGTAACTGTGTACTATCATATTTAGGTTTAAAATTTATACGTATTTGTAAAACTTTTTTACACTTTTTTTAATTTATCTTCTACAAAAGTTATTATTTTTTCATTTCTGTCTTTACAAAATACATTTTAATTTTTCACTCGACATTGTAAGACAATTTTGTTGAAAAAACATTAAAAACAACGGCAACGAATAAACCAATGTTACTGAACTGACGCCATCGTGAATACAAACAGCTGCTGTCGTTTATCTCGCTTGTCGCTCACAAGAACATGCCCAATCACTTATCACTTTTAGATCGATCTGGCTGAAGGTTTAACAATCGAATTACTTTCTGGCAAATTAGTTTTGGGTTTTCAGATAATCAAGCAACATCATATTAAAATTTCAGCCATACTGAAATAATTCGAAAAAAAAATTTTCTTTATTCAAAATTAGTGTCTGGCACAGTTCAAACAACAATAAAAATATCTGGCAATAATAAATTTATTTTGCAAAAATTTTAATAAGAATAATAAAAAGAAAAAAAACCTTTCTGAAATTATTTGAAAAGTTTATATTTTAGCTGTACATTTACGATGCGCACTAATAAACGCAACCACTACCGCCAGCCAGATAGCACGTATGACGTCCGGAAGAGTGAGAGAGATAGCATATCTAAAAACTGGCCTTCCTGAAATTCTCCCTCAAAAACGTTGCTAGCTCTTAGACTATAACGGCGCAATAGAGAAGATTCCAACGGTGTCAAGTATCAGCTTTTTGACGGCCAAGATCACTTTCGACAAACTTTTTCGCGATCAAAAATAATTGAGTATTTTGCGAAAAGCTGTCTCCAAATTTGGCCGTAATCGTTTCGCCGTCCTCATTTTCAAAGAAATATGACTCAATGACAATGATACGTGTTGGCGCATCAAAATGAACCGAGTTACGAACTTCACATTAATTAAGCTTGGGCATACATTGCACTGTTAATACTTCCTTGCAACCATACTTTGTACGCAATAATCGTGCAATTTCCGACCAATTGTTGTCTTTGTTTGGAAATAAATTTTGAATGAATCCAAACGTTGATCAGGCGTGAATCGATTCATTTAGTTCAGAGGAGATAATAAACTTCATTTTGTGATAAAAGATCGAATGACTTAAGAATTGTCAGAACTAAAAAGTGGGTTTAATTTTAACTGATACAGCCCACTCATATTTGAAATTTTAATCTTTTATTTCGCTTTATACTTGAGTACTAAAGAACGACTTCAATACATTTTAGATGCAAAACTTACCATGACACGAAGACGTTGCAATTTCTTTTGTTGTTGTGTCGTCGTTTCAATACTATCTGTTTCGCTCGCGTTCGAAGTGGTATCTCTTTCGCTTGCATTCGAAGAGGTAGGCATTTCCAACAACTCGACATTTACCTCACGAAGTTGCTCCTTCAAATACCTAACTTTTCCCTAAAAATAGAAAATATTATTAGTAATTTCTAATCACTACTGACTCTGAAGTTCGATATTTGGAGTTTTTTTAAAAAAAGTTTTAGGTGTCTATTTAACATTGCTCCTTTCGTGTTATCATTTATTATTCAATTATTTCTAGTCTTAGTTTGTTACATTACGCTTGTTCCAGGTGGAACAGAGTTAGTTTTGGTCAAAAGTCTGTAATTTTCTTAAATTGGGCTGTGAGGGTTCTCAACCGACACTAATTAAGAATGCAAGGTCAAAAGTGGTTTTGTTCAACCATGTAGGTACTGGGCATTTCCAAATTTCCTTTCTCATGTATTACATGAAATTTCGTTTTTTCTTATAGAAACAATACTTTATTTTTACTTAAAAATAATCACGGTTTTTTCTCATTCAAAAATACATACAGGGTGTCCCGAAAACAATGGATAAGCCTGCAACTATAGATAGATCCTATCGAGGTCTAACTTATTTCAAATTTTCACCTTTATGAAAATTCCACGGTTTTCGAGATATTCATGGTTTTTGTATTTTTAGAAAATTTCCAAGTGCGATTAGTTTTTCAAGTGCCATTTACACAAATGAAGATGTATTTCGATATGGTTTTTTAATTTCACATGAGATGGTTCAGCTATCGGAAACAAAGAATTAAATTCATCAAACTAGTGTAAAAAGTTAAAAACTCGTGATTTACAAAGAAAAATTGAAAACTAAATGAAATTTCCTTCAAGTTTGATGAGCTACAGTGTAAAAAAATGTAGGACGCCCCTGGTACATATCATCTTAAAAACTTGCTCAGTTATTGCAGATTCCAAAAAGGTATCATAAGCCTAGGCATTCTGTAAGTTTTTCATTCTCGTAACTACTTGATTACCAAATAGTCGAAAATTTTCGAAAAACTGTTTTTGTTGTAATCGTTATTCTGAGCTCACGTGTTAAAGCGTATCGTTTCTCTGGTTGAATAGAAATATGGCATTTGCATTCAACGTATCTCGAAAACCTTACCGGACCTAATTCTATTTGACAAAATTTCTTATATTCTGTACAGTGTTAAAAGGAAAGTATCAACTTAAAAAATACCCTGTGTTGCTACGATAGAGGTATGTGGAATACTCATTACAAATAAAATAAAACGGATTATTACCAAATTACTACTCCATGCAAAAAATAAAACGAATTAGTACCAATTACTTATTCATAAAGAATTCGAAATGAAACAATGAGTTCAGTCATTCATAGCGTGAATTCATTCATAATAATAATAACATTTTTGTGGACACTCGTTCAGAGTCAGTAACCTAGGTGATTTTAATTTTATTTACCTTCTAATGACAATAGTTCTGAAACTGACTGTGAACGAATCTTCATAAAAGTGTTGTTATTGTTCTAGTGTTCTACAGGTACAAAATTTTTTTACAGTTAAATTTGAATTGACTAGCTTTATGATTTGGATATTGAAATAATAAATTGTTTACTGACTGTGAATGAGTGTCCACAAAAGTGTTCTTATTGTTCTATGCAAGCAGGGTTTCATTTTTATGAATAAATTTAAGCTATGAATAAGTGAACTCATTGTTTGATCTCGAATTCTTTATTCATTTCCAATGAATAAGTAATTGGCACTTATTCGTTTTATTTTTTCCATCGAATAGTAATTTGGTAATAATTCGTTTTATTTTATTTGTAATGAATATTCCACATACATCTATTGTAGCAACACAGGGTATTTTTTAAGTTGATATTTTCCTTTTAACACTGTACAGAATGTAAGAAAATAAGAAATTATGTCAAATACAATTAGGTCCGGTAAGGTTTTCGAGATACAGGGTGTTGAATGCAAATAATGCCATATTTCTATTCAACCAGAGAAACGATACGCTACTGCTTTTTTTAAAATAAAAATAATTTTCGTAATTTTCCACTAGATTCCAACAAAAATGGCCTACGGACTTTAACACGTGAGCTCAGAATAACGATTACAACAAAAACAGTTTTTCGAAAATTTTCGACTATTTGGTAATCAAGTAGTTACGAGAATGAAAAACTACAGAATGCCTAGGCTTATGATACCTTTTTGGAATCTGCAATAACTGAGCAAGTTTTCCAGATGATGTGTACCAGGGGCGTCCTACATTTTTTTTACACTGTAGCTCATCAAACTTGAAGGAAATTTCTTTTAGTTTTCAATTTTTCTTTGTAAATCACGAGTTTTTAACTTTTTACACTAGTTTGATGAATTTAATTCTTTATTTCCGATAGCTGAACCATCTCATGTGAAATTAAAAAAAAACTATATCGAAATACATCTTCATTTGTATAAATGGCACTAGAAAAACTAATCGCACTTGGAAATTTTCTAAAAATACGAAAACCATGAATATCTCGGAAACCGTGGAATTTTCATTAAGGTAAAAATTTGAAATAAGTTAGACCTCGACAGGGTCTATCTATAGTTGCAGGCTTATCCATTGTTTTCGGGACACCCTGTATATAACTTGTCATGTATTGCTCATAAATCAGTGGTGGCGCTTGGGGGCAAAGGTTTTGCACCGGCCCTCCATAAAATTTTCATCATTTAAACTTAACAAAATTGTATCCATTCATTCATCACTACCCTCACTGAAACTTCTGGAACTCGATGTGCATATGTCTGCTACATTCCGTCAAAATTGTAGCATTGAAAGATTTTCAGAAAAGTAAGAATTGTGACCAGTAATGATGATCTGGGTCTAAAAAAGTTTTCAGATAGTATCATTTTATTGATTTTTCCGGTTCGAATTAACGAAAATCGAAAACCATATGCATGGAGTATTAAGGACAAGGACACTGGGACTGCAGAACGGGTTCGAATCTGCCCAAGAATTATTGAATTTTCCGTTTTTTTTTACATTTTGGAGTTTGATTTTTTCTAGACATTATTTAAAAATTGTTTCAATGTTTCATTCATCTTTCACTATTTTTCAAATCAGTAAAATCACTTACTTCCAATTCATTTACTAGATAATTGCTGTTCTGCTGTTCCGAATTTGCAGACAACTCCTCTTTAAGCTCTTTAATTTTCATTTTGTATTGAGCTATTTTATCCTCCGCTTCGGTTAGTTTTTCACTAACTTCTTTAAAATTTTGTTTGTATTGTTCAACCTGTTTCTTGAATTTCTCCAGGTTTTGCTCAGCTTCTTTAGCAATTTCCTTCGCTTCTTCTGTTTCTTTTTTGGCTTCTTTCAAATCTTCCACCAGTTTGGAAGTCACATCTTCCATCCTTTCTGCACCCTGAAAAATATGAATCGATTATAAAAAATTCATAGGTTTTGGCAAAAATTTGAATATTTGGGGCCAGCAGATGTCGATCACATTTTCGTGTCATCGTATTCATATTGGCTCCCTAAACATTATAAACGACACCAACAGGTGGCGGTCTGTCTGTATTGGAAAGATATCGGCTTCTTAATTTCCAAAAAAGTTCCATCTTCAACGAGCCAATTTTTTCAAAACAAAACTCCGAATTGAAACTTCTATTCAGTTCTTAAGCCTTTTTGGACATTCACATAAAGATTTGATACAATTTATTTCAGGTATTTTCAATAATCAATACAAAAATATCGAAGTTTTGGATCCAACCATATAACCACAATTTTCGCGGTAGATTTAAGATCCATTCCATATTCTAATAAGGTTTGCAAACAGGCGAAATCTGATAATTGGTTTCACACTTACTATCACTCAAACTTCGTCTACATGATTTTTTTACGGTACTTTATAACAACGTAGATAAAAATTCTAGGAATTGACTCGATCAACAACCTCAAATTTTTGACGAGACGTGTTAATTTTTGCAAAACAGAGAGATCAAACGGCAACAACTTTATTTACAACCCAATATAAAACCATCTCTAATCAATTTTTTTTTTAATTTTAACCCGAGTAGAAATAATCAAATTTACTATCAAACAGCAACAACTAGTAGGGAATTTCCATCCCAATCAATTAAATTTTTTAAACCACACCCAGATCATAGATTAAACCTTCCAAAGCCTGAACCATTGTCTATTCGAACTAGAAATTATTCCGCCGAGAGACCGGCTAGTAGTCAGGTAAAACAAGAACCTCCGAATAATCGACACTTAAAGTTCGATATTTGGAGTTTTTTTAAAAAAAGTTTTAGGTGTCTATTTAACATTGCTTCTTTCGTGTTATCATTTATTATTCAATTATTTCTAGTCTTAGTTCGTTACATTACGCTTGTTTCGGGTGGAACAGAGTTAGTTTAGGTCAAAAAACTGTAATTTTTTAAAATTGGGCTGTGAGGGTTCTCAACTGACACTAATTAAGAGTGCAAGGTCAAAAATGGTTCTGTTCAACCATGTACTGGGCATTTCCGAATTTCCTTTCTCATGTATTACATGAAATTTCGTTTTTTCTTATAGAAACAATACTTTATTTTTACTTGAAAATAATCACCGTTTTTTCTCATTCAAAAATACATATATAACTTGTCATGTTCATAGCAGTTGAGTTCATCTCTGGTAAGGTCAAATATAAACTCCGTGAAATAATTGGGGATATCAGAGTAATGTTCAAGTCTGGTGTACTATTTATATGTAATTGAACCACAGTTTATTGAATTTTCTTTACTTGCAGATATTCTGATGAAGTAGCCAAACTGCTACGAAAGCAAAATGTAATCAATAAATAGTACACCAGACTTGAACATTACCCTAATATCCCCAATTATTGCACGGAGTTTATATTTAACTTGTCATGTATTGCTCATAAATCAGTGGTTGCGCTTGGGGGCAAGGGTTTTGCACCGGCCCTCCATAAAATGTTTATCATTTAAACTTAACAAAATTTTACCCATTCATTCATCACTACCCTCACTGAAACTTCTGGAACTCGATGTGCATATGTCTGATACATTCCGTCAAAATTGTAGCATTGAAAGATTTTCAGAAAAGTAAGAATTTTGACCAGTAATGATGATCTGGATCTAAAAAAGTTTTCAGATAGTATCATTTTATTGATTTCTCCGGTTCGAATTAACGAAAATCGAAAACCATATGCATGGAGTATTAAGGACAAGGACACTTGGACTGCAGAACTTGGGTTCGAATCTGCCCCAGAATTATTGAATTTTCCGTTTTTTTTTTTACAATTTGGAGTTTGATTTTTTCTAGACATTATTTAAAAATTGTTTCAATGTTTCATTCATCTTTCACCATTTTTCAAATCAGTAAAATCACTTACTTCCAATTCATTTACTCGATTATTGCTGTTCTGCTGTGCCGAATTTGCAGACAACTCCTCTTTGAGCTCTTTAATTTTTGTATAATATTCGTTGCTCTCTCTTTTTAATGAACTCATTTTCATTTTGTATTGAGCTATTTTATGCTCCGCTTCGGTTAGTTTTTCACTAACTTCTTTAAAATTTTGTTGGTGTTGTTCAACCTGTTTGTTTAATTTCTGTAGGTTTTGCTCAGCTTCTTTAGCAATTTCCTTTGCTTCCTCTCTTTCTTTTTTGGCTTCTTTCAAATCTTCCACCAGTTTGGATGTCACATCTTCCATCCTTTCTGCTCCCTGAAAAATATGAATCGATTATAAAAAATTCATAGCTTTTGGCAAAAATTTGAATATTTGGGCCAGCAGATGTCGATCACATTTTCGAGTCATCGCATTCATATTGGCTCCCTAAACATTATAAACGACACCAACAGGTGGCGGTCTGTTTGTATTGGAAAGATATCGGCTTCTTAATTTCCAAAAAAGTTCCATCTTCAACGAGCCAATTTTTTCAAAACAAAACTCCGAATTGAAACTTCTATTCAGTTCTTAAGCCTTTTTGGACATTCACATGAAGATTTTATATAATTTATTTCAGGTACTTTCAATAATCAATACAAAAATATCGAAGTTTTGGAGCCAACCATATAACCACAATTTTCGCGGTAGATTGAAGATCCATTCCATATTCTAATAAGGTTTGCAAACAGGTGAAATCTGATAATTGGTTTCACACTTACTATCACTCTAACTTCGTCTACATGATTTTTTTTACGGTACTTTATAACAACGTAGATAAAAATTCTAGGAATTTACTCGATCAACAACCTCAAAATTTTGACGAGACGTGTTAATTTTTGCAAAACAGAGAGATCAAACGGCAACAACTTTATTTACAACCCAATATAAAACCACCTCTAATCAATTTTTTTTTTCAAATTTTAACCCGAGTAGAAATAATCAAATTTACTATCAAACAGCAACAACTAGTAGGGAATGTCCATCCCAATCAATTAAATTTTTTAAACCACACCCAGATCATAGATTAAACCTTCCAAAGCCTGAACCATTGTCTATTCGAACTAGAAATTATTCAGCCGAGAGACCGGTTACACGGAAAAAAGTAAATGCTTCTTTTAAACCAATACCTTTCAATTTAAGCTGATGTTAGATTTGTATATCCCCTAGAGGATATCTATTTCAATGAAGAATATCAAATTTTCAAAGCCTCAGCTTTCAATGTAGCAAATGATTTTTTCAATTCAAGGATATTCATATACACCTTCCAACACTAATCTACTACTCAGAATGAATAAAACGAATACATAATTGTAGTATATGGGAAATAGAATGAAGTATAGCATTGGATCATGTAGAATATTTGGTAGGATCATATTGAGTATATGAATTCTTGAAGTAAATCTTTGTTTTTCTTTGTTTCATTTGGCTTATGATTGATTTGAGTATATTGTTATATCCAAAAGATTCAAATGAATCTTCGGAATGAGATGATTTTATTTTAATTCAATATAATCAATAATTTGGAAATGAAGATACTAAGCTCAAATACAAATTACTTGATATTTGGGTTGATATTTTGATTACGTTCATTTTGAAATGCTAATAAACTATATATTATCATGCATATTCTCAAAATATTTTCCCCCGAAGGAAAGAATTATTCTATTAACCTTTTATTTTATTTTCATCTTGAAACCGAAAAGGAAGAGAATGAAATTATTGAGTAGGTATACATATTGTTTTCCATTCAAAAATCCTCGACCTTTGGCTTTATATATTTTTCATTTATAATAAATTTGAAGTTAAGGGTAAACATGTTATGTTGTTGTTGAAGCCGGTGAAACGTTAAACCTCACTTTCGAAACCCTGAAGAAGCAATAGAATCATTGCGAAAGCTTGGTTGAGATAAAAGAGTAGTTAAGTATTTTTATTAATAATATATAAATATGAATTTATATGCTTTCGGTGTCTATAGCTTCGATAATAAATTTGAAATTAAGGGTTTAACGACTCATTAATGAAAATAACTACTCTTTTATCTCAACCAAACTTTCGCAATGATTTTATTGCTTCTTCGGGGTTTCGAAAGTGAGGTTTAACGTTTCACCGGCTTCAACAACAACATAACATACTTACCCTTAACTTCAAATTTATTATAAATAAAAAAATAGCCAAAGGTCAAGGATTTTTGAATGGAAAACAATATCTACATATACCTACTCAATAATTTCATTCTCTTCCTTTTCCGTTTCAAGATGAAAATAAAATAAAAGGTTAAAAGAATAATTACTCCTCCCTTCGAGGGAAAATATTTCGAGAATTAGCATAATAATATATAGTTTATTAGCATTTCAGAATGAACGTACTCAAAATATCAAGTAATTTGTATTTAAGCATAGTTTCTTCATTTCCAAATGATTAATTATATTGAATTACCTTTAAATACTTGAATAACAGATTCCTAACAACCCCAATCCTTCAGAACATCACCAATGTCCACCTGCGAAGTATTCTGCATCATACCCTAAAAATATGAAAAAAGAATGAACTGAACGTATCAAATTAAAATATTTCTTTTCTCCTCGATAATATCTACACCACTCAACGTGAACGAAATCAAATTAATTTCCACGCGTCCTTTCCTACTTCGGCGGCGAATAGAATGAGAAGATAGCTCTGGACCTGTCCAAAGAATATGCAAGCATTGCAAGCGATATACTCCGTTTAAGACTCTAGAGCCCGATTGGATCTCAGATCAGGTGAATCAGAGAAATTTTAACTTCAATCTGAGCTTCCGATCAGAAAAATATCATTATACTGAACATTCCATATTACATAAAGAAGAATATTCGAGGTTTCATTCGAGTTGAAGTGTTTCATTTTCAAATGAAATAGTTTTCATGTTAAAATATGGAATGTTATGAATCGAATATGTGGAAACCTCAGATCGAGTAAAATAATATACTCAGCATAAGTTGTTATAGCTTCAGACAAAGAGCACGCGATATTTGCCCTGAAAAACATTCATATTCCTGAATTGAGATAATCATTATTTGAATGGAATAATGCTTCAAGTTCGAATAGAAAATATTTATTCAAAGTGAAAATTTATGTTGAGAAAATCAATGTTCACATTTGAGCATTTCAGAATTTTTAATGCGAAACTTTTTTCATCAAATGAGAATAAAAACTCTTAAAACAAAGTGAAATTAATAAGAATATTGAAATAATCCTTTTGAGAATTCACTTTTTTCTGTGTAGTAGTCAGGTAAAACAAGAACCTCCGAATAATCGACACCTTTTCCGGAAAACCGTTCTCTCAAATATTTTTCAGAAGAATTAAGCAATACCGAAAAAATTGACTATCAGGAATAAGATCTATAGTACACAAATGATATAGTTTCAGAAAACAAAATCGAAACCGAAGAACAGAAAGACGAAAATTTTCAGACATTAGCCTTTCCAAATCAAATGACCTAAATTTTACTGAAGAACATTCAACTTCGTTACCATTTATTAAATAAGAAAATCCTCCTTGTAAATTATTGATAGATGGTAGTAACTCGATGAGTATTATTGACCCTGTTGTAGCTTATACCTTTTTCCCCGAAAATATTTACGAAGAATACACATATTTCAGAACTGCTGTTAGTTAACACCATAGAGAATATAAAGTTGCTTTTCCATCAAATTCATTTGGAATAGACACAACAATTCCTTTTTTTTATTTATAAATTTCATACACAATACGATGACGTTATAGGTGATAACATTTTGAAAGACTTAAAATTAAAATTTGACTGGCAAAATCACGAAAATTATTATTACAAAAAACAAGACATAATGAACCTCTGACCATTTGGATAATAATTTTCGCAACCAATTGACAAAAATTTTATGTATGTCAGACGATATCGATACTCAGAGGTACATCAAGAAGAAGTGAAAAAACAGATACAAGATCTATCGGATAAAAACATCATAAGACCGAGCATTTCCCCTTGGCCATTTCCTAATGTAATTGTTCCGAAAAAAGCAGACCAATCAGGTAACAAAAAATGGCGAATGGCCATCGATTATAGAAAACTTAATGAAAAAACAATTGAGGACAAATTTCCTATTCCAAACATAGATGAACTTTCAAATCAATTGAAAAAAGCCATATATTTTAGCGCTCTCGATTTAGCTAGTGGTTTCCATCAAATAGAATTAGACGAAAAGTCAATTGAAAAAACTGCTTTTGCTACGGATGAGGGACATTACGAATTTTTGAGAATGCCCTTTGAATTGAAAGATGCTCCATCAACATTTCAACGTTTCATGAATCGAGTTTTGAAACCAATTATCAACAAAATTTGCGTGGTATACATAGATGATGTTCTCATATTTTCCGAAACACCAGAAAAACATTTAGCAGACATTCAAACAGTCCTGCAACTTTTAGAAAAAGAAAACATCAAAATTTAATAAGATAAATTCTATTTCTTTCAGACCGAAATTATATTTTTAGGACACAAAGTATCTGAAAAAGGTATAGAACCAAATCCGGAAAAAACTGGAGTTGTTAAATATTTTCATTTACCCAAAACAATTAAGGAAATCAATCTTACCTAGGAATGATAGAATACTTTAGAAAATTTAACCAAATTTTTAGAAATTAACCAAACATTATATTCAATATTCATGATCAAGAGTACATTGATGCATTCTATGCAAGCAGAAAAATTCTTATTAATTATCCAATTCTTCAACATCCAGATTTTAACCGACCATTTGTTCTCACGACAGACGCATCTCAATTTCCATAGGCGCTATTTCATCCCAAGGAACACCCTCGAACGATCTTCGTATAGGTTATGCGAGGCGAGCACTTAACGAAGCTAAATTTAAATATTCAACCATTTAAAAAGGAACTTTTTGCTGTAGTTTGGGCTACAAAATATTTCAGTCCCTGTTTATTTGGCCAAAAATTCACGATTGACACAGATCATAGACCGCTGACTTGGTTATTTTCTTCTAAAAACGCTTTTTCACGATTAATGAGATGGCGTATTAAATTAGAGGAGTTCACTTTTGAAATAAAATAAAGAAATGGAGTTAATAATAACGCTGATGTAATTTGTCGAATAAAATTTGGCGTTTTAAATATAAACGAAAATACAGATGATGATGATGATTAAGATTCTATTATCCCCCAAATTTCTTATGATGATCTAGAATTAACTCAAAGAAAATTAGAAGAAATTACAAAATCTTGTACAGAAGAAAAATTTGATCACTCTTCCTCTCAAACAGTTCACAGTAATGCTGAAAACCCAATTTTGGAAATACCTTATACTGAACGATCCTTAAATACAGCTATGAATCAGATAATTTTTCAAAAGGGCAATTCATTTAAAGTAAAAAAAATTAAATTACATATAAACAGTCGCATGAGACTCATCGTTCCAATCAATACACCGAACGATTTACCGAATTTCTTACAGAATATAACAAGAATCATTACAACATATATTTCAAGCAAAAAGAATTAGAACAACCCTTTTTAAGTCTATCTCAGAATCTTTTAAAGGCAAATGCTTTTTCTGTCAAAATTTCTAGTGTACTTTTAGAAGATGTCGAAACGGAAGAAAACAAGAACAAATCCAATTATTTCATTAAACGAAAACCAGACATTATGGAGGTTTCCAGGAATACTTCAAAAGTTAAAAAAGAAGTTTTTATTGGCATCAAATGGATAAACACATTCATTCTTATATCAACTCTTGCGAAATTTGTCAAATCCAAAAATACGAACGACAAAAAACAAAATTAACTTTCAAAAGTAACCCAATAGGCGAAAAACCATTCACACATTTATACATTGATACATGATACAATTGTGATGAATAGAACACCGTGTTTAACCAAAATAGATTCCTTTTCTCGACATGGTCAGTGTAACATTTTGAGAAGTAAAACGGCAACCGAAATTACCAATCAACTTATCAGTTCATCCAGATAAAATAACTTCCGATAATGGTACAAAATTCAAAAAACAAGTTATTCAGGGTTTAGATGAAACCCATAAAATATCTTTCATTACATCACAAATTACAATTCGAAATTGAACGCTCTTGTAGAAAGATTTCATTTTACTTTGGTAGAACAGATAAGAGTATTGGATGACAAAAATGAGGCATTAATAGGGAAAATGAAAAGAGCACTTTTAAGTTATGAATATTCTATTCATTCTTCGACATCTTATACACCTCTCCAAATTATTAAATCAGATTTGAACTATAACACACCCATTGAACAAACAACGCATGAAAAAAATCTCACAATATATCCAGCAATATCGCGAAAACATGAAGGATATTTCAAACCATTTAAACTCACGAAAAGCCAAGCAAAAATCCAAATTAGACCAATCAATCAAAATCGAGATCAACAAAAACAGTTAGATGAAACGAAACCGGCTTATTTAGCCGTACCTAAAAAAGCAAAGTTAGATCTCAAATTCGAAAGAACTAACATAAAAATTTTAGAAAATGTTCCGATAAAAAACCCAGATTCGCAGAGAATTTATCACAAAAATAAAATCAAACAAAGAAAGTAATTATTAACTTTTTTCTCTCTCTCTCTTTTCAGAAAAACAAAATGAAAATCTTTTATCTAATTTTCACCCTGTTTTTCTTTCCCACTTTTCACTCGCTTAAATACCAAGAAATTAAAAATAACGTTTTTCCTTTTTTCGTAGGATAAACTCACATAAGAAAATCAAAGCACATATTGATGTACCATCATAATTTGACTAATGTAAGAAAAATAATACATGATCATCTTGTCCTAGTGGATCAATTACATTCAATAAGTTTTAATAATACGATGGTTTCAAACTATGTTGACTCTATCAAAAGTCAATTAAAGCCAAACAAGAACATGCTTCAAAATTTATACAGTGACCGTTCTAAACGAGCTCTAATAAATTTAGGTGGACATATAGCAAAGGTATTATTTGGTACACTTGACAGTGATGACGAATCACTGTACTTAAATTATTTCAAATCATTCGAAGAAAATCTCCAATCGATTAAAATGCAACATAATCAAGTTATAAGTATCATAAGATCTATGATATCTAAATATTCTGATGTTACAAACCAGATTATTCAAAATTATAATCATTATCGATTAGTGCAAAATGACATTAATCGACTCATTCTTGCCCAATTTGAAGAATTATCAATAAACAGAATTCTAACCGAAATTAATACAACAGTCAGCTTCGCAAAACTTCATCTTTGCGGGAGAGTATCCTACCACAAGAATTATTTCATAAGTTCATTAATTCAACTGATCTCATGAGAGACATCTATATTATTTGAGAGAGACATCTACATTATTTGTTACACTTTAGTTAAATTCATAAATGAGAATGTTATCTTTAACACTGAAGTTCTTTTAACCTCTCCAACCTTCACTATGTCCCATACAAAAATGTTACCCTCCAAAAACAGCCGAAACATTTATTAACCAAAGAAGAATTATATTATATGGTCCATCGATCAAGAATGCCAGAAAGTGGAAGACTGGTGGATCTGCCCCCAAAATTTACTTGGACCAGTGCCCCATTGCATGGAAAAACTCCCAGAAAAGGAAAAATTGCAAAAGACAACATTATGTGCAGTGCAAGTGACGATTTGTTGAAACCAAAAAAGTATTTATCGATCGTTAGTGTGTAGATCGGCGAATTATGCAATCAGCATACTGAATATTATAAACTGATGATCGAAACTGCATGTAATTAAACCAATAATTTTGAGTATTTTTCTAATGATATAACTTCATCAATTTTTCATATTGTACCCCTCACAATTATCAAAACTGAAACAATTGAAAATTTAACAATAACACATTTAATGTTTGATAATAATACTGTTCAAGAAACAATTTTAAATTGGAAAATTCATCCTAATCACATATCTTCAATATTTTTCAGTTTTAATTTGATAATAATCATAGTAATAACATATGTCCTATATAAGATTTTCATTAAAAAATGTAAGAATATTGTAAACTCCCATAAAAATGATTCAGCATGTAGTACTGAAGTTATTTCTTAAAAGAAGGGAGGTATTATGTATCATAGGCTCAGACATTCCTTTGTTTAATGTGAACGCATTCTCCCGATTTCCTGGGAGTATCTAGGCAAGATCATTCCTGCTATTCAGCAGTTTTGTAAACCGAGATTTCTTTATGTGAAAATGGAATTGTATTCATTATTATTATGCAGACCCACATCAAATTAACTTGCTTCTAAATAAATTTTCTTTTCAAAAACGTAAAAAGGTAAAAATTGTATTGGTAGGAAATAATGGTTGAAATCCTTCGGTTTATAGCCAAATATTTTTGAAAAAATGGAATTTACAAATATTGTAGATAAACATGATGAAATTTAAACTTTTTTCAAACAAAAATGTCAGGTGTTTATGCATGCTATAAGCGATTGGTCATATATTCAAAAAAAGGGTTCAATGTAAAGCGTATCATGTACCGTTAGCTTTGAGAAAAAAGTATGTGATGAAAAAAATCGTTTATTTACAATTTCTATCATTTCCGTCATTGAAGGGAAGGAGTGACGTTGTGCGGTAAGTTTACAGATACCCTGTATATTGACATTATTTACTATACTGGTAGATTGGATTGCGAGCATATGAAAATTTTGAGTTTCTATCGCATTTGAAAGAAGTAGGATTTAAGGTGAATGAGAGGAAATGTGAATTTTTCAAGTCCAACATAAAAATTTGATGGGGTATCAGTACGAGTAAATTGAAATCATTTGAAGAATTCCTAAACACAAATCAAAGAAAGAACTTTAGTCTTCATTAGGCTTGATAGTTTTTTTTACTCATTTCTATCCAATAAAGCTGATAATAATAATATCGTAAGTTTTATATGATAATTTAAAAAACAAATTCTGTTGGAATGACAAATGTGATTTAGCATTATAGTGGCTTAAAAAAAGGAATAGTTATACCTTTGATATTAGCTTGTTCTGTAAGATATTGTGGACTATCGTGCGTTTTATCTCATAAATTTGTAAATGGCGAAGAAAAGCCTATTGAATTCGCGGCAAAGATAATACATAAAAATGAATTACATAATAGGGCAATTTCAGATAAAGAAGCGGCAGCGATTGTCTTTGGTTTGAAAAAATTCTATAACCTTTAGAATACATATTCGGAGATTCTAACAAGGTTTCAGTGAGTATACGACACAGGTTGATTAGGTGGTCTTAATTCCTATCAAGTTTCAAATATAACATTGAATTAGTTTCATCAAACAAGAATGGAAATTGTGATGCCCTTTCAAGGCTTTCAACTGAAGATAAAACAGTTTTTAATGATGAAACTTGTTGTACCAACTTTATGATAAAAGATTGTGACAAAATTGATTTAAAATTATTAGTTCAACAGAAAACAAAATTTGATAAAAGTTTGTGAAGCTGTAAAAATTTTTGTTATTCGGATGGGAAAATATTTCACATGATTCGTCAAGTGAAGAAACTAATTATGTTTGTAGAAGTGATGAAATTTATAATTAATTGTGAGTGTATAATGTGGGGTTCAAGATTGATCATACCTGTTAAGTTGATAAAATCTATACTGAATCAATTTCACGAATCACATTTCGCCATAGTACGTATGAAACGTTTAATTTCTGGTGGCCAAACGTTGACGAAAACATAGAAGGTTTAGCAAATAGTTGTGAAATTTGTATTAACCATAGAGAAATCAATAATAAGATCAAAACTGTGCAATCGCCTCATCCATCTTCAGTATGGTCATTGAGTTTAAAAATACCTAGAGGAACAACGCCTCTCAAGGAAATGAAGCCAAACTTCAACGCCGTAAAGTGGCGGTACATAGTAGGTACTCGAGGAACTAAAATCGGCCGGGACCGTCTGGTCCATTTTGTCAGCTACTCATTCACAGAAATCTGTAGGAATATACACTTCGTTGTAGTACTACAAAACACGGCCTTCCAAAAAAGGTCGTGTACGAATCATAGGCAGGGTCGGATTCGTCCTAATTCGTTACAAACGGTGAGAAAGGGAGATCATGTACTATATAATTCCTTAGTAACTGAATGATTCGAATTAAAATGAGAAAGAAATCGAAAAATAACATTCTCACCAGGGAATTATGAAAACTGAAATGATTTTCCAAGAAATATATTATTCCAATACAGGTTATATTTTTGAAATAAGTAAGTACATTTTTATTTTTTGAGATGAATATGTGGTAATAAAAATCATAGTTATCATGGATAAACCGTTGCAAAAATCTTCTGAATGGTTCGGATAAGAAACAATTAGTCTTCTGCAAATTCTAGTGAGATTTTTCTGAAATGGTCGAAGCAAAAATTCAATTATTACAATATAAAATTTCAATCGTTCATTTCACTCACTTATGATCAATGAAATATTCGGCCAAATTTTTGTTGTTTGGTGACCTCCTAATTATTATATCATTCTAAAAAAAACTATGAAAAACCCATTCGGAACTAATAAAAATGAATGCCTATTTTATATAATGCTCGATTAGTAAATGTTCTGATTTCTTGAGGGTCCGTTATCCTCTCACCTCTGTTCATGTATATATGTGGATATATGCATAAAATAGAATTAAACTTGAAGAACTAGAGCAAATCAAACAGGCCATGAATAGAGAAGAAAAGGAGCGAATAGTTTTAAATTTCTATGCTGTCAAAAAGCCGACTTTAGGGTAGGTAAAATATTGGCATACCAATTCTACCTGTGTAACAAGTGCAATAAGCCAATTTTGAGAAGATAGTGTTCGAACTTTTAGTGTTTAATTCAAGGTGTTAAAAGTTTCAGATGTAAGTATCTGCATTGCTTCTTTCTTGTATTCTTTATCTGTTCAATTTTTATTTAATACCCCTTTCCGGACTTTCATTTTACAGGGTGAGTCGGGTGTAACGAACGAACGGACCAAACTTCAGGTGATTATTGTAAACGTGAATATAATTCAAAAAGCCCATGTTCTTATGCGATTCTCATTTGTTATTAAAATACAACGTGAATAGAAACAAATCAAATTTCTCACATTAACATGGTTTTAATTATAGCGCTGTTTTCCGGTTTCAACCTCAAACACATTCAAGTTCATCATCTACGAAGTTCTCTTGTTGGTTTTTAGCGTTTAACGATTTCAAACATTTCAATTTGAAAACAAATGAGTTTGGATGAAAACATATATGTTTTTCGAATTATTTTCACGCGAAGAATACTCACCTGGGGTTAGGGTTGACAACCGTCCTTTATTTCAAAGGACAGTCCTTTATTCTGAACCTATGTCCTTTGCCCTTTTGAAAGGTGTCAAAGGACTGTTTACAATCCGAAAATATGAATAAAAACATTCAAGTAACCACAATATCACCAACGAAATTTCAAAAATTCCCATACACCATGATACGCTATCCAAAACATTGATAAATAAATTTAAAAAGCAAATTCTTCAGTTTATTTTTGAGTTGAGATGTTTAACATTATTAATCTATTTCATATTTGTTTTCAATGATTTTTTTTCAATTTTTTTTATAAAGTTTTCAGTTATCTCGGTTTATCTTAGAGAAACTAAGTAAACCAATTTTTACCAAAAAACCTGACCTACCCTAAAATATAATTCATATTTCAAAGCTTTTTATCGACCCATAAAATTTTCTTTTGCTAATCCTTTCCTCGTCCCCAGTTCTCGAATCGTTGATGTCCTTTATTCCAAAAGCTCGGAGTTGGCAACCCTACCTGAAGGGTTTGGTCTATTCCTCGTGACTCACCCCGTGTATGGTTATTGAAAACAGTTTTCTTAGATACTTGTCGTATTCTACGAAAATTTTATTTAATTTGCCGCCCCATCAAATTGCTTGCCCTGTCGGCAACCCTACAAAGATATAACAAAAGCTTTGCAAAAGTTTATACAGGTAAGCGGTATGCAGCAAGCGTAATAAAGATTGCAACTTCCGAGAACTTATTACTGGGAATTTTTCGATATTGTCGGAGGAAAAGGAAATCTTTCCTGTAATCACCAGAATGAAGGAATTCGCTTACTTCTTGCTTTAATTTTTTACTCAGTAAAAAAATAAAAACAAGCATTTCGTATCAATGACGACGACGAAGATTTCATTGCAAATAGTAATGTAAACAAGATGACCAAAAACAAGATTCGAACAATAGCTCTATCCTTGTTCATGCGAGACAGTAGGCGGCATGCAACAAGGGTAATAAAAATTTATTGCGGCCTAGAGATAGGGAGAATTTATTCCGATGCCTTCTAGAATCTAGATTCTAGACGCATCGCTTCGTCCAAGTGCGCGTCAACCTTTAGAGTGTAATCTCATCTCATGAATAATTTCGAAAACCCATTGCATAATGAGTTCATACAACAAACAATAGAAGAATAGAACAACATAATTCAAATAAGACGATGCTTATTATTATGAATCTCGGGTTAACAGCCGAATTTTTAGAGCAGATATAAAATAATATTGTATTCTCATTTGGGTTTTCGGCATATTCTTGATTATAAAAGTTGTGACGAATGGCTAGAAAAAACAGAAACTCTTATCTTTAAATACGTCTTGACACTAAATACGGGGTCTTCATAAACGATTGTAACATCGTAGGTAACTTTGGAATTTTTTCATCTTATCGTTTCTTACGCAAAGTCTACAAATCTTCGATTCCATTACAATCATATTATTCAAACTCTTTCGGGATGGCCAGCCCGAACTCACAGTATGTATCGTTTGTTTGAAACAAAGTTTACATTTTACATCAGAATATGAATATTTATAAAAGTCCAACGCCAACTGCGCTGTTATAATCATTTATAGAGACCCTGTATAAAATTGACGACTTAAAAATTTATTTATTTATTTAGTGTCTAGACCTATTTAATGATAAGAGTTTCTGTTTTTTCTTGCCATTTGTAACAACTTTCTAATCATCCTGATGAAGGTCCCGATATAAAGACCGAAATATAGATGTTGAGGAACAATAGTTGTTTGAATTGAATCAAACCCTTCGCCGAAAACCCAAATAAAAATATAATATTATTTTATATCTGCTCTGAAAATTCGGCTGTTAACCCGAGATTCATAATAATATGCATCGTCTTATTTTGATGTTGTTCTATTGTTTGTTGTATGAACTCATTATGCAATGGGGTTTCGAAATAATTCATGAGATTAGATTACACTCTAAAGGTTGACGCGGACTTGGACGAAGCGATGCGTCGAGCAGGCATCGGAAGAAATTCTCCCTATCTCTAGGCCGCAATAAATTTTTATTGTGCCTTCACACAGGAATACAAAAAAAGAAATTATTTAAAAACATTGATAATACGAAATGCTTATTTTTCTGTTTTGAACTCATTAAAAAAATCAAAGCATGTAGTAAGCGAATTCCTTCATTCTGATGATTTCAGGAAAAGTTTCCCTTTTCCTACGAAAACATCGAAATATTCCCAGCAATAAATTCTCGTAATAGTAGTTTGATAATGACGGCAAATCTTTAATAAAATAATATATATATTTATATTTCAAATATGTTATCATGGAGTTTGAAAATATTAATTTTTAAAATCAATGATGTTACGTAAAAGAGTCCACGACGAAAATTTGTCAGAAAGTGTCTTTTGTAGTTATCTATACTCAAGATTTTTTCATTTTAATTTGATGAGCTGGAACAAAATAGAAAAAAAATTTAAAAGTTTTGTTTTTGGGAATGCAATGACTATTCGTTGAAGGGAATTCATTTAAGTTCCTGAAACCTACCTTAAGCTTCCTGTGAGATATGATGGTTGAGAAGAGTTTTTTAACATTTTTTTTACGAGATCATTTCCAATTTCTAGAAAACATGTCTACAGTTAAATGCAGTTATGCTGGATGTTCCAAAAAGTTTTCGGAGAACAAATCTATGGCTTTTTTCAAATTTCCAGTCAAGGACGAGAGTCGTTGTCAAAAATGGATATTACATTGTGGGAATACAGAACTTTTAGGTAAATATGTGTTTGTCGTTTTTTGAAAAATTGGAAATCTTTTGTAGGTATTTGAAATATTTGAAAACTTTATATTCTCAATATTTACAGATTTGGAGCATCATAAATTGGAATACAGAAAATTATGCGCAGATCATTTCGATGATAATGCATTTTTTGATAAGAATTATCGCAAAAAATTATTGAAAACTGCGGTACCCTTACATTTTGAAGACGAACAAAATTTGATGGTAAGTTAATAATAATCGTGGATGGATGGTATTTAGTGGGAGCAAAATTTTCAAAAACTTGCCATTTTATATCTCAAACAGCTGCAATTTCTCATGATAATTCTTTGTAGGTTTGTCGTTCTGCTGAACCTCTAACATATCCTCCAGCGAAAAAAAAAATGGATACACGGAGTCCAGAACTGTGCACATCCAGTTCAAATGAGGATCTATCTCCGCTAGAAATAAAAATGACCAACGCACCAATTCTCGATGAAAGACCTCACTTGCGAAGGATGTCAGAAACTAAATTGAGACGGGCATTCAAGAAGGTTAATCTGGAAAATAAAAAACTTAGGACTCTGCTCAATAAAAAAAATTCCAAATGCCGCTACTACCAGCAAAAAATCCGCAGGTTGGAAGCAAAAAATTCCAGTCTTCATGAAGCTGGTCAATTGCAAAAAGCTTTGCACGGTTTATTCCCAAGTGTGAAGACACTGGTATATATGCAAATAAGGCATAGACCTAACACACCCTGGTCTATTGCCGAAAAAAAAATTAGTTTATGCATGTTTTATACGTCTCCTTCCTTGTATAATTACATGTTGAAAAAAATACGCTTGAATTTGCCATCTATAAATACACTGAGGAGCTGGATTCGTGTAATAGATTTGAAAACAGGCCTTAATACCGCGTTTTTGAAGAGACTTCGAATCAGAACAGACATCATGAGTGTGACGGAAAAACAATGTGTTTTACTCATGGATGAAATGTCTTTGAAGAAATGTGTCGAATATGATGAAAAATTAGATTTGTTTGAGGGTTTTCAAGATTTTGCAGAAGAAGGTGGAAGATCCCCAAAGGAAGCAACCCATGCCATTGTATTTATGGTTAGAGGATTGTACAATAATTGGTCCGTCCCATTAGGCTACTACTTGTCATCAGGATCAATAGCAGCAAGACAATTAAAATTATGCCTGGAAAGGTGTCTCGTGGAAATAGAAAAATTGGGCCTCACAACTAAGGTCATAGTTTGTGATCAAGGATCAAACAATAGATCTGTATATTCCATGTATGGAGTATCCCATGATAGGCCCTACTTTTTCTTTAACGAGAAGAAAATTTTTGCGATTTACGACCCCCCTCATCTTATAAAGAATGTAAGAAATTCACTGCTGAAAAGGGATATTCTAGTCAAGGGTGAAAATGTTTCTTGGAGGGACATAAGAGAAACATACGAAATCGACTCCAAGAATTCTCTTTCTCGTACCCTCTTGAAGATAACGGAAAGCCACATCGTTCCCAACGCATTTCAGAAAATGAAGGTTAAATTGGCTACGCAGATTTTCAGTCGAACTTTCTATTCGGCTATGAGAACTAGTATAGCAACTGGTGAGCTGAGGTCCAAAAGTGCCAATTCAACCGCTCAGTTCATTCTGAAAATGAATGATCTCTTCGATTGCCTCAATTCAAATGGCAAATTTGAGGCAAATTATCTTCGTAGACCTCTATCCGAGAAAAACCTTTTAGCAGTGAAAACTCTGACGGAATCAATAGATTTCATTAGGTCTTGGTCAGTAGAGAAAAATATTCCCTATTGTTTCAACGGTTTCATACAAACCGTCAGCGGCATCCTCCAATTGTGGGAGGAGACGAAGGAAACAAATCCGTATCTTATTACGAGTCGACTCAACCAGGACCCAATCGAGAATTTATTCTCTAAAATCAGGCAGCGCAGGGGTTATGATCCTAACCCCTCGGCTAGATGCTTCAGATTTGGGTTGCAGACGGTCATGACTGGTTGTCTGGAAAAACTTTCCGACAAATCTAACTGCCAAGACGACCATGATTCAGATCTTCTTACAGCGGGGGAGTCTGATTGCAAAAACGTAGGGCCCAGTGATGAGGTTGATCGAACAGATCCGACTACACTAAAGTCTTCTGCTGATTCGGACAATAGTGAGCTTTGTGAGGATGAGGAGTATATTGAACCCCAAAATACCCTAGAATCCAATTCAATTGCTTATTTCGCAGGGTATCTGATGAGGAACATCACTAAAAAATACGGATGCGAAAACTGCGAAAAAGCACTCCTCATTGATGATTTGGATCAACTAGGGAATGATGGGGTTTATATAAACAATCGAAATTATGGCGGGGAGCGTATACATCTGAAAATTCCCTCAACAGATTTCAGAAGAATAATAAGAAAAGCGCTGCTGATTATTGAGAAAGTTATGATCACAAAATCAGAGAAGATGGGGATACAAAGATGTCTTCTAGATAAAATAACAAAAAATAGACACATAAACAATTGGATCTCCCAGTTCAATGGAGAATGTGAACAGCACAGGAGTCATCTATTGAGACAGTTAATAAGAGTGAAGCTCTACAGAAGACCAAAAAAAAAAACAAAAGGAATCTTGCAACAAAAGAATTCCCCTGCGAATAAAAAATTGAGAGTTTTGAAAAATGCATAAACAAATTATACCTATTCATATACTGGTTAATAAATAGAACTTTACCTAATTGTCGTTTTCATTGCATTCAAAAAATAGGTAAGCTAATATAAAAACGTTTGCACACGTCGATTCGAATTTCTAGATGCGCATTTAAAAAAAAATTATATAGGGAGTGTCGTTTTTTCAGTTGAAAAATTCTACCAATTGAGATAAAATTATTTCAGATCATAATATCATAGTTTCCGGTCGTGAAAGCCCTAAACTATATAATAACTCTCGTTTTCTCCAATTTGATAATGATTAAGTACATTATCTATTGATTTCGGAAAATAAATTTGAAAAGTCGACAATAATTACCTATAAATATTTGAATTTTGTTTTCTTGGTTTCATTGAATATTTTCAGGGTAACCAAATTCTGAGAATGTAAATGGTACCTATGTTGATCAATTCCACAATAACTATTTTTTCCGTCGGTTGCTATTTTAATGTGCAATCCTCATGGGAACCGTACACAAAGTATTCAGAAGCGCTAACAGAAATGTCAAAACACTACTAGAACATAGAAACATAAAAATTTATATTTGTCAAATGTATGTCTTGTGCAAACCTTGAATTAAAGCGTGAGCGGAGCTCACTCTTTAAAATATCTTGACCATTAGTCACTGTCTTTAATAACCTAGTTGATTAAATAACTATAAACTGATTGTCAGAACACATCGAGAATGAGAATTTGTATAACAATCAAACCCTCAAAATTTTTATGATTATTACTTTCGAACGTCCAGTCAAGTATTGTGATAACATACTGAACAAGTCACATTTCCTCACGCCGGTCCTGATCGTCATCAAATTGCTGCCCAGACCGCTTAGGTATTGAGGGTAGTCTACCCTCTACGCTTAGGAGATAGTGCTTTATAGTTCAGCCTCGCACCGCTAGATGCGAGAGCAAAACATTTCGATTCTCTGATCCTCATCTGCGCCCCTATGAACACAGGAAGGTACTACAACCGAAGGCGGCTTCAAATAAATGAAGGGGGTTGTTCCTCTAGGTATTTTTAAACTCAATGGTATGGTCAAGATTCCATACAGATCCTGTATATGGATATATGATGATAATTATTTTGGACGCAAATAGCAAATGGCCTAAGGTGATAGATATGAAAAATGATATTACCATTGTTTAAGGAGAAGATAGTTAGTTACTTCGGTTCAAATATCATTGGAGGATATTGGACAATATCGTTAGAGGGCGCCACTCCGGAAGAGGTCCAACATGATGGGTTGCCTATGTACAAGGTTAAAAATTCGGACGAGTATTTTTTTGCGTATAATGCACCACAGATGTCTCTTGTGGCGATCAATTTTTCTTCACGTCAACGTGTCTTGCATCTTGCTCCACAACTTCTCTCTTGTATGCCTGTAGTATGAAATATCCGAGGGTCCAGAGTAATACAAATTTTTATTACTCTGAGGCCCTTAGGGTTGGGATTTGAGAAATATTTTCGATTTCGTCGTGAGATCGCTAGAAGGAATTTTTTTAACTCAGTAGCAAAGAAATATTATATTAAAGAAGTGAATGATTTGAGAAATTTTTATATTCTCTGATATGTTTATGCTAAAGAAATTTGTGCATCCTGTTTGTAGGTACCTATGCAGTCTCTTGAATATAAATGAATGATATAATTATTGTATCAATAATCAAAGCCACGTAATGAAAAAGTTTTCAAAAGGAACATTTCAAAACTGGTATTTTTCACAAAACGTTATGGATTTGAAGGTGAAAGTCGAATGCATAAAAAATAGAATGAAACCAGCAGCTCCAATGATATTCATGAATGAATTTTCCCAGTATGAACAAGCGCTTATAAGCTTCAAATCACTTCGCTGTGCATATACAGGGTTTTCCGGTTAGAGGTGTCATTCTGATATTCAAAGAAGAATTATAGTTTCTGAAATAAATGATCGGATGTTTATTTCATGCCGTTAATTTATAGTGGAAAATAACTTCATGCAAATGACCGTAAAAGGTCGATCAACGGTTTAGTTGGTTGTGTGGCACGTAGTGCTGTCTTGTTGAAGTAAACTTTATCCAGATCCATACAATGAGATTCCGGTCATAAAAAAATGGTTAATCATCTCTCGATAGCGCCAAGTTGAGTAATTAGTTGAGGTCCCAAAGACTCCGCCGGACCATAAACTGCACTAAACACTCACACGTTGAGGATAGACAGGCTTTATAATAATAATAATATTCGGTTTGTGTCTCTAATTAACGAATTTTGAGCCGAAACGGCCTCAAACGATAGGGTTCTACTCCGTGATGATGAATCCGAGGAAAAATACAATTCTGTTCTGTTTGTTCTAGAGACTTGAGAAGTTCGTTAACCAGCCAAATCGTACAGGGTGTTCCATAAAATATGGCTATTCAAAATTTCCGTCCCGCCATATCTCAGACAAAACAAAACCAATCGATATGAAATTTTGCGGCCACATGCGAGATGCCCATAATAAGCCTTTTGCAAAATTTTGTGGCCATAATGTTAACCATATGATTCAATTTAAAGTTATTACTGGATTTTTACATATTTCATTTTTTTAATCATTTTCAGAACATAATTCCGGTCGTGCCTATAGATTTTGCATTCATATACTAAGCATGAATCTCAAGTCCCATACAATTTTGATGTGATAGAATTATTGCTCTACTAATAGACGAGCGCTCAAAAGTACCTGTTCGGGGCTTTTCTTGCATTTTTTTAACTCCATTTTCAGGAGAAACTCATCGTATGTTCACGTTACAGGAGGTATCAGTTCAAACCAAGCAAGATATTCCTAGAAAATTCATAATTGTGAGCAAAATTTTCAAAAGACACATTCGTACCCTGATCACTACTCGTTCAATTGAAATTTCCATTGCAATATAAGTATAAAAAAATTAAGAAAGCCCTTTCGAACGCTCGTTCTTTGGCGGAACAATGAGGGAACAATGAGCTTTGGTGTTAATGATAAGAGGAATTTATTCTCATTGGAAATTGCCATTAGCTTATTTCATAACTTCAAATGGGGTGAAGGAATCATCCCTTCATTCCATAATAATGGAATGTTTGAGCCTACTGAGAACTTCTGGTTTCGATCCAATCGGATTAACTTGCGATCTTTCACGGACAAACCAGAAGTTTTTCAGACGTTTAGGTGTGGACGAAAACTGTCCTTATTTCTACTTGGATAGTAAGAAGTATTATACTTTTTATGATGTTCCGCACCTATTAAAATGTGTGCGGAATAATTTTCTGGAAAACGTTTTTAAACTTGGGGAAAATTACATAAATTTCGATGATATAAAAAAATATATAATTTGGATATGCAGAGTAATACTGGAAGATCACTTCCAAACTTGACAGAAACGCATATCTATCCTAATTCTTTTCAAAAAATGAATGTCAAGTTAGCGGCCCAGTTACTGAGTCACAGCGTTGCAGCTGCAATACAAGCTGCAGTTTTAACTGGAGAGTTGGTTTCCGACACTGCTCTGCATACAGCAGACTTTGTGGATTGTATAGACGGGTTGTTCGATGCCTTGAACAGCACAAAGAAACATAATACTAAGCCCTGTAATAAGTTTCTTAGTGATAATAACCCATTGGTTTTAGAAGCCATTAACAGAGGCTATGATGTAATGAAGGACCTTAAAAAAATAAATAGGAATGGTAAAGAAACCAGGCCAGATTCTTTCGATGGGTTTCTATTAACCATAAATGCGGTGAAACAGTTTTTCACTGATTAAAAACTAGAGGGTTTTCCATATCTGTTCACGGGAAGATTGATTCAGGACCCTTTAGAAAATCAATTTTCCGTGTATAGACAAAAAGGAGGGTATAATAGAAATCCCACAGTGAGGTCATTTAAAGCCGCATTTAAAATTAATATTATTCAAAACTTGATGAGACCTCCAAAAGGAGCAAATTCTAGCTCGCACCCTGATGACGATAGTGTATTGAGCTCGGAAAAAATTTTGACATCGCTGAATATTCCTCAATCACCCCATGATTCCACCTCTTGCTCGGATGATTCATTACTTTCTATGAATTCAGAGAGCTCGACAACGTTACAGGATTGTGGAGTTGCTTATTTTGCAGGGTATCTCCTGAAAAAATGTCTAGACAATGTGAACAATGTAAAATGAAATTGTCGAGCTCCGAAGATATCATAGAAAGTGATGAAGTTTTGATATTTTTTAAAAACTATGAACTAGGTTCTACAGGAGGCTTGAAATACCCCACCCTCTTAATGAAAAAATTCACAGAGCTAGGAATGAAATATTTCGAAAAATATATTGAGAAATATTCAGCGAGTAAAATTCTTTCCCGAATAAGAAAGCTCTTTATTAAGGGTCTACATTATCGTCAATCGGGGTGGTTTGATCACGATTCTGATTGCGAACCTCATAGGTCATATATTATAGACCTCCATATTAGAACACTTATTTTTAAATATTGCAAAAAAGTGTCAGATTCTGTAAAAAACGCCGAACAAAAGCAGAAATGTGAAATTGTCGATAATCAGACATGCCTGATTTTATATACTTTTGTACAATTTATATGAATATATAATAAACAATTTAAGCAGAGAATAATATTAATCGATTAAAATCAACCATTATCAAATTCGTACTTCGGAACTAATCTCGAGACAATAATTACAAGGTCAATATTGGTCGATTTTAATCGGTTAATATTATTCTCTGCTTATATTGTTTATTAATTAAGAAGTGTTTGTTAATTGTTGATTTGTTGCTCTAAAGTCTTGTGCAAGCCGATTACAGCTTTGTAATTGAAAAAAACATGAACCTAATCATACATTCAATAAAGTCAAAGAGCATTTCGTTCCTTTAGTTATAAGAACTTTTAATGTTGACGTCTTTTGTTATCCTGTATAAGAATTTGAAAAATAAATCTTGTTAAAATTTCATAGCTTGGTGTACTTCAACTTCTTTGATTGGAAACCTTCCGAGGAATATTATTCAATACTTAACGCCGATCTGAGAAGGGAAACTTATATGGAATTTTATAATTTTATTTTTCATGAAAACTCTCTTTGCAAACCAAAATTCGATATAATTTGAATCAAATATTCAGCTGAAAAAGTCTTATATGTATATTCATAAATTAAACATTCACGTCCTTTCACAAAACAAATGAGATTTTCACAAGAAAGAGAATAGTTTTTTTAAATCAAATTTTCTTTTTTTTTGGCAGTATTCCAATATTTTAGTTACCTATTTGAGGTAGATAACCTTGACATGAAACTAGTCACTAATAACAATTTTACATAATCAATCAAATTTAAAATTCTCTTTTTGAAAAACTATAAAATAATTTATACTTATTTTTCTGTAATCACAGTTTTTCTTTTCAAACGCAAATCAGATCATACATTCCCTTCACGATCTTAATAGAATGAGCGAAATCCGATAACATAAACAAACCCCGTTACGACCAAAGCCGCAGAGCAATAAAATCCCAAACTCGAAACCTGGGTCATAAACTCAGTGTATTCAACATCGAAGTGTTTCTACTTTACTTGGCTCTGATTATTTACTCTTCACGTCAAGTTTTATACCCAATGTAGAAACCTCTTTTTATTATTGTATGTATTGTATGTATTAGGATGGACCCAAAAATTCTGAGTTTGCCACATAATTCTAATAGGTACCGCCACATACGCACATCTAATGCCCTTTGCAGGGCGAGTAACTAACTATCTTCTCCTTAAACAATGATATTACAGCTCAAAAAACTCTAGATTTTTTTGGACCTTTATCTACGAGGTTCGGATTATGTAACCATCTACTTTGAGATAATGGTCCACAATATAGTAGTCAGGAATTTAATAACTATTTGCTAAGTGTAGGTGTCCAGCATTCATTTTCACCTCCGTATCACCCAGCTACGAATGGGGCGACTGAAAATTTTGTAGGTACTTTCAAAAATAAAGTAACTGAAATTGTACAAACTAAAAAAAGCAGTTATGTTTTTTCTTTTCGACTACAGAAACATTATTCATCCGAAAGCTGGTGAAACTCCATCACAAGTCATTTTTAATAGAGATATTCAAACGAAATTACATTTATTGCGGTCAGACTCAACTTCAAATGTCCATACTAAACACACCAGTCACATTTTCAGTTAAAATTCTTATTTCAAATCGTGTAGTGTAATGGAACGTTAATCAAATAGTTGAAGTTTTTCAAAGTGATGTAGGTCAATTTTCTCATGAAGAAGATCAGGTATTCCAAAGATGAGAAGCATTAAAATTGAAATTGAAGTTATTATATTCATTATAATGAAATTTTCTAAAAATATAAAATAAAGTCTAAAAGTTAAGATACTTTATGGAAATTAGTAATTGCGAGGAAATTCAATACTGAATGGTTTTTATTGTAAACAGTTAGGTATTTTGAGGAAAAAAATATATTTTAAAGAAACAAATTAAATTGGATTGAAAATTAGACGATTGGTTTATTGTAGACTAAGAATATTTTTCGGGGAGAAAATTTGGATGTATTGCTATTACGCATGTAGGTACATAATAAGAATTTTGACTTTATTCATTCTTATGGTAACCAGAGTAATAAATTGTTTGATTCTATTCGTTAAACAAAGTGTATTTAGTATTCCGATTATGGTTTTTTACCATTCTTAGTTCGTATTAAAATTTAAAGGTCCATTAAACTCTTAATCCTCCATTATTACAATAATGGAATTAATGGACCTTTAAATTTTAATGGACCTGCAACTGAGCAATGATAAAAAAAACCGAAAGCACTGCGTATTAAGGACTAGGACAATAGGACAGAACTTAGGTTCGAATCCGCCCTAGAATTATTGAATTTTCCGTTTTTTACATTTTCGAGATTCATGTTTCTAGAGTTTTTCGAAATTTTTTCACTGTTTCATTGATCTTTCAATATTTTTCAAATTAGTAAGATCACTTACCTCCAATTCATTGAGTATATTTTTGCTTTTCTGCTTTCTCTGTCTACACTGGTTCTGCTGTGTCAAATATTTAGACAACTCGTTCGTAAGCAGTGTAATTTTTAATTCATTTTCCAGTATCTCCCTCTCCATGGACCTGTTCTCAATCTTGTAGTTTGCCAGTTTTTCGTCGGCTTCCTTGAGTTCTGCAGAAAGTTTGTCCACAAACTGCCTGTATTTTTCAGCCTGCAGCTTATATGATTCTCTTTCTACTCGTGCAATTCCCTCTTCGTCTTCGAGTATCTGTTGTTTCTTCTGCCTGTATTTTTCGACCTCATGCTTGTACGATTCCCTTTCTTTTAGTACAGTTCTCATTTCGTCCTCGAGTATTTCTAGTCTGTTCTCAGCAAGGACCTTGGAGCATTTTTCTTTCTTAGCTTGTTTTCTCGCATCTTCCAGATCTTCTTGTAGTTTGTAAATCCTTTCCTTCAACATTTTCTCTCTTTCTTCGAAAGTTCTGATCTTTTCTTGCATATCTTGCATTCTTTCTGCGCCCTGGAATATATTAATCAAACTTTTATGTTATTGTACAAGGTCTAAAAGTTCAATAGAAGCAGTAGTTCAGTATTTATACAGCGAGCCAAAAAAAACTCAACTTTTTAATAATTCTTGCACGGAGAATTATTTAGAAAACTCTTCGGACCCGTAAATTTTTTATTACAAAATCCATTTATCCTATGCTTTTTTGAATTCGATATTTCTCAGCCCCAATCACCGCACCCTTCTACTATATTTTTCAAATGGGAATATATGAATTGTTATAATATCAATTGAAAGGTAGTTTTATCAACTAGTCAGCGATTTAGCCAGTTGTAGAATTGGTTGTGCTTTCTCTCATAAAAAATCCATATTAAGAAAACAGAATCTATGGTTACCGTCAAAAGGCCATATCTTTCAAACGAGTGCACCAAATTGGATAATTCTTTTTTTGTTGTGTTCATAACTGCCAGGGCGAAATATTTTCAAAAACATTGTTCATAAAAAATTTAAGGCTTTCATTTTTTACAACCACCAATCAAGCAATCATAGAGTACTTATAGGTTATAATGATTTTGACATTTGAATAAAAATTGAAGTTACATCGAGTGGACCGAAAATTTAAAATTCCAATAATAAATAACGTACGAACCTACATATTATACAACAATTTTTTACTTTAAAAAATTGTTGTATAATATGTAGTTTGAAGTAAATTACAAGTTGTGATTAAAATGTACTGCAACCAGAACATCATTCTTTCATTGATTATTATTATGGAAAATCCACGAATTCATGAATTTGTAATGTCGGAAGCAGATATCCTTATGCTTGTTCGAATTTTTAAATTTCAAATAGAAATATATGGATTGTGACAGATCAACTGAAATGAGTAGGTAATCGAATTGACTTTCATTTGATTTATCACAGTCCATTAACGCCCATTTGAAAAAAAAAGTTGAGGGGTATCTGGCGTATAGGTGAAGCATTTCAAATTAAAAAAAGCATAAAGATACCTGCTTTCGAAATTACAAATCTATGGATTCGTGAATTTCCCTTATTAATAATAATCAGTAATAGTATGATAGTCTGATTGAAGCATTGTTCAATCACGAACTGCAAATCATTTTCAAAGTTTCTGATGAAAAAAAATTTAAGAAAGTCCTCAGCAGGCTCTTCAGAGCGGTCGTTTATTGGTAGAGCAATGAGGGCTATTACCTCAAAATTTTGTATGGGACTTGAGATTGATATTAACTATAAAAAACAAAATATCAGCACGAACGGAATAATATTATGAAAATTTTTCAAGAACTGAAATATGTGAAAACTTGACAATAAAAAAATTGAATTCTATGATTCTGTTGACACGATCCTCTTGAAATTTTGCATGAACTTTCAGTACTTATATCATCGAAATTCACTCGAATCGGATTATGAAATTATAAAGATTTTTCTTTTCAATATTCCTATTGAATTTTCTGTGGTTCTGTAAACACTATGGTCGCAAAATTTTGCATGAGACTTACTATGAGCATTATGCACGTGGCTGCAAAATTTCATTTTGATGGGTTTTGTTCTGTCTGAGATATTGAAGTAAAAAAAAAATTCAATGGCCATAGTTATAGAACACCTTCTACAATTTGGCTGGTTAACGAACTCAACCGCGGCATTTGGGAACCGAACTCACCCCGAAAATCTCAAGTCCCACGGACAATCCTTACGAAAGTTATAGTGCTTACGGCCGGAGCGCTCGTTCTACTTGAACGAGTGCTATATCGTTTTGACCAAATGTCTCTAATTTTCGAATTTTCACTGAAAATGGTCTCAAACGATAGGCACCCTCTTCCTGATGACAAATCCGTGGTCAAATTCAATTCTGTCCGTGGGGTCGGCTGCTCGTTAACACGATAACTTTCGAAGGGATTGATATAGAGACTTGAGATTTCCAGGGCGAGTTCGGTTCCTAAATGCCGCGGTTAAGTTACTTAACCAGCCAAATCGTTCAGGGTGTTCCATAAAATATTGCCATTCAAAAGTTTGTTCTTCAATATCTCAGACAAAACGAAATCATTCGAAATGAAATTTTGCTGTCACATGCAAGATGCTTATAAAATGCCTAGTGCAAAATTTTGTGGCCATAGTGTTCACAAAGCCATAGAAACTTAAATCTGAATATCGAAAAGAAAGAACTTCATATTTCCATAACAAGATATTCGGTTCGAGTGTAATTTATTTTGTGAGTGAAGACTGATATACCTGTTGAATGTTCATGCAAAATTTCGAGAGGGTCCCATAATCTGAACCTTAGAACATTCAATTGGAATATTGAAAAGAAGAATCTTTATAACAATTTCCAAAACAAGATATCCGATTATAATGAAATTTATTCTGAGTATGAACATTGATATAAGTACCGAATGTTCATGCAAAATTTCAAGAGGAACGCATCATCACAACTAAGAATTAAATTTTTTCGATTGTCAAGTTTTGACATATTTCAGTTTTTGAATAATTTCTAGAATATTATCAGATCGTGCGGAGATTTTACATTTATATACAGTGAAACTTCCCCATTACGAAATCGCTAAATACGCAAAAAAAATTTGTTATAGAGAAAAAAATTTCTATAATGTCAAGTGTCGAATCAAGTCCTAATATTTCCTTGTATTTTTTTTATTGTAAATGCATATACATAATCAAAAAGTTTCAATATCTATTTACTATTTTTTGGGCAAATAATTTGTAATTTTTGTCTGAGTGGTACAATTAAAATACATTCTATTATCATAAAAAAACTTCGCATTTTCTCAAAGATTCAAAAATATTTTCCGGAACTCCTTCAATGGACTTGAAGTTCTTCCTCACGATTTGGTTTTTCGGCGGGTTGCTTTTCTAAATCTACGCTCTGGGTATCATCACTGCTATCGAAGTGATCTTCAACACCGCATTTGACATGAAATCATTTAGAGTAATACTGTCATTATCAACATTTCCAGCTGATTCCAACGTTTCAGAAGGATCTATCCGCCCACCCTAATGGTTTAGTTTATGGTCGGGATTCATTACCCACGTCCGGCATAATTATGGAAAAATATTTCGTTATAGAGATAATTTACTTCGTTTTAGAGGGTGCTGTTAACATGGAATTTGAATTCAAGGTGCAATGTGTTAGACGAAATTCGTTATACAGAGAAACTCGTTATATAGACGTTCGCTGTGAGGAAGTTCCACTGTATTTAGTATCAATCTCAAGTCCTTAACAACATTTCGAGGTAATAGCTCCATTGCTTCACCAATGAACAACTCACAAAATCACCTGATCAGGGATTTCTTAAATTTTTTTGTGTTATTGATGGGTGATGGGAATGCCCGAAACCCTTTCCACTATCCATGACACGAACCGTCATCCCATCGACAACTGGTATACGAACGGCATTAGTAATATGTTTATTTGATACATAAAAGTTTTACACGCATGAAGAGGGCACAATCATAGTTATTTTCCATAGACCTCAAAATAAAATGTGGTTATAATGAGTACAAATTTGAATATCAGTTCCCTTTTTCAATGATCAAGTTATGCTATTTTAATGTGCAATTGCCATACGCAACCGAACACAAAGCATTCAAAAGCAATACGAGTAACGTCACGACTCTACTGGATCCTATAAATTTATATTATGTCAAATGTATGTCTTATGCAAAATGATTATACATTTTGATCAAGAATTTATACTCAATCGACTAAAAAATCTTGCAATCAACTCGTTTATTAATCTAGCAACTAATGGTCTCGAAATAATAAACATCTTGAGCATTAATCGCTACCTTTAATGAACCTCTTGATGAATAGGTATTTAATCAACAAGGTTGTTGATGACAGCGACTAATGGTCAAGATATTTTCGCTCCGCACACGCGTTAATAGTTCAAGTCTATTAGTCGCTAGATTAATGAACGAGTTGATTACAAGACTTTTCCGTCGACCTCATTATGAATTGAGACAAACATTTTTATTGAAATTTATTCTTATTTTCACAATAAATTCATAAAATAATAAAATTTCTGTTTCTAAGTTCCAGTAGAGTGTTGACATTTCTCGTATTGCTTCTAAATGCTTTGTGTTCGGTTGCACATTAAAATAGCATACATTGAACATTAAAGTAGATCACTAAAGTTCCATTTCGTACACACTAAACTCACCTTTTATTTTGAGGTCGACGGAAAAAGTATTTTGAAGAATTCTCACCTCACTCGGCTCCACGTGATCGCCTGAATCCGGCGAGTTTACTTCCACTTCCCCACGATCAGGCTGTAAAAAATTAAATAGGATATTATTTACGGGAAATTTGTAATTCATCGATTGAAACAAGTTTTACACACATACAGTGGGCGCAATGAAATCCCAGTATTCCAAAAATCCTTACCTCATTCTTGTCACACTCTCTGTCCTTCTGTCCCCTATAAAAAAATAAGAGTTGTGTTAGAATAAAAATTCAAAAGCTGGTCTTCAGGAACATTCAACCGTTGATTGATATGATTGAATGATCCCTAGAAAAGATATATCAAAACTATTGAAGTTATCATTTTGATTCAAGATGAATTGATGACTTCTATAAAATTACATTAAGATTCAATCACGAAGGGCTTCAAAATAGAGCAAATTTAGGTTCGGAATTTTTAGACTTTCATTGTTATCATGCTAGCCATGATATATGGCAGAGTTGATATGTCGTTCGGAAGTACACTGAATGAGGTATTTATGTACATAATTATTTATATTTCATCGAAAAAACCATTGGAAAAATAGGACTAATTTTGTTAACTACAAGGAAAACTGATTAATGATCTCTTTAGGGAAAAAACTTTCTCGTGAAATCAAGAAATGTTAACTTGAAGAATAACCGTCAACATTCCGAGCATAAGTTATATGACATTTTTTGTTACAAATCACTTGTATAATCACCTCTCGAAGTTTGTCCACTTTAAAAGTAGACACCCTGTATAAGGTGTTAGGTGATACATAAAACCAATAGAGTAAAACCGAATTCGTGAAGTGTTTACCTAGAATCTCCCATTTTCGTCAGGGCCCTTTGGACGAGCTCTGCAAACATCCTCTTCTGGAACTCCAAAGTTCCGAGTCCTGCCTCCAGCTCTGGAGAAGATTCCTGAAAAATATTTTTTTAATTAGATGGATTCATATAAAGATATAAGTATTCATTCGATAAGTATTCCAATTGACCTGAGAATTGAATTGAATGTGTTAAAAACTGAAGAAAGGCCGGACGTGATGTCGTAAGCTTTTACGCGCTTGTTCATATTGGGAAAACGAAAAATCTAATAAGGTCAATATAAAGGTCCATACCATCAGTACTGATCATATTTTTGTTTCGTTAAAAATGCTACAATTCTGACGCGAATTGGTTCACAAATGCTCGTCGGTATTTCAGTTCTAAATAGCAAGTTTGATATTGATCGGATTTGTAATTTCGTTATTATTTTGAAATCAATGAGATGAAGTTCAAGGGTGGTAATTCCGAAACTTATCGAACTTTTTTGCGTTACAAAATCATATGGACATAAGGTCCGTAGCACATTTCGTTTGAGAGATAAAGTGACCAAGAATTTGTCGATCCACATCGCTTAGTCCAAATATTTTCTTCAAGGGCACGATTCCCACAAAATTTTGCACGAGTTTGTGAGTCACGATTCTCTATCTAAATAGAAAATTTCTAATTGATCAAATGAGTAGTTACGATAGGTTTTTGACCTAGGATTCTTCATCAGTGAGTCAAACCAAGTGGTTAGAGAGCAATCCAGGCCAGAAACTCGAAGATTCAGACATTTGGCAACGAGATAGACCGCTGTTGCCCTAGGAACAAGCCTTTTATATTTTTGAATCAGAAAACGAAACCAAACATTTATTATCGAGAAAAGCTTTATTTTTGAAGATCTATACACTTTTTCATTCATTTGCAACAATTGTCGAAGCTCGATTGCTACGGGTAAGTGAAGTAAGCGAAACGATGGAAGCACCAATTCTGAAACTATGCCCGATATTCAGTGCCTAAGTGGTGTTTATTAGTGGTTTTGAGAAAGTTCAATTTTACTGCTGATTTCACGCTAATCACTAACGTTTTCAAATTACTATGAGAATAATATACCAACATTTAGTGTATTATTGATGCTTTTGTAATCGATGCGATGGAACAAAACAAAATGAACCGTTTTTATTATATCAGAGATTTACTCTGCTGCTGATTTCACGGTCCGCACCAACATATTCGAATGTGGTAAAAATTTTCGTTAACATTATTTTCAGTTTTATACTAATTTTATACACTCACCGGCATCGATCCACTCAAAGAATCGAATAAGTTTATATATAGTTATATAGTTTAATAAGTTTATAAATATGTTATTTCCAATCCAATTTGATTGAATTTTATTATCAATTGTAGGTAGATTCATATGAAATCCACCAGTTTCGAATTTCAAGAAAACCCAGTGTACGTCTTTTTTAACAAGGTGAAAAAAATCTCTTGTTTACCCTAACTTTCGAACCACCCCTGGCGTATTCCAGTTGTTGCACCGTGTGATTTCTATTTTCATCATCGAGACACATCTTCTTTTGATAATTTAATCCTTCATTTAAAACAATAGCTCAGTTTTTGTTGAAGATATAGGGATTTCAGAGCAACAATAATAAATTGCCTAATTTCGCACTAGCTATGGAAGTATTTTCACAGACTTAACCTTGAATCCGATCGTAATGAAAATAAACTGCAAAGTAAGTGAATAAGCATAAAACAAGAGAAGTTTCAGCGCCACATGTTGTTCCCTATGCACCCACCGTTTGTTGGAGGCGCTTTCGTGCTAATGCGTGATAATGCCCGGCCGCATGTGTCTAGGATTGCCAGGAAGTATTTATTTAGCTGAGGTGATATCCAAAAATTGGCCTGCTATGAGCCCTGATTTGAACCCAATTGGGCATGTTTGGATGCTGTTGGGAGGAGAATTCGATCTCGCGTACCAAATCCTGAAATTTTGCAGCAGCTCAGTAATGCTTCTAATTGATTCAAAACCTTATTGAGGATGATTTGCACCTGTTATCTGCGTCTGGGCGGAAAACACATAATGTTTTTTATTTAGTTTTCAGTTAATTTTCATTAGGTCAGGATTTTAGGTTAAATTTGTTGAAGTACTGTTATAGCCTTAGCGAAATTCTATGTTTTACTGAAATACCTGTCATTAACAAAAATTAAGCTGTTGTTAAAAATGAAGAACGAAAATGTTGAGGAAAGATGTGTCTTGATGATAAAATTAGAAATCACATGGTGAAACATCTAGAGCACACCACAGGTATAGTTTCAAGGTTAGAGTAAAAACAGATTTCGTTTCAACCAGTATGAAATGACGTGAGCGAAGTTTTCTTGAAATTCGAAACTGCTGATTGATTTCTGATAAACTTACCTACAATTGAACAAAATTCTATCAAATCGGACATGAAATAACATTATTATGAATTAACAAACTTCATCGATTTTTTGAGTGGATCGTATTTTCCTTCTCCTCGTTTTGGTGAAGTGTGAAGAAATTTATATGATTGTAGGAATTAATAACGCAGTTAATAATTAAATGCGCATTTGCATAGAACTCCTCATAACTTAAGAATAGTATATATAGAATAGAAGAAGACTTACATCAATCAATACAATAAGTGCAACAAATATGACTATAATATCTATAGGGAATTATTTATAACGAGTACAATTAGTAGGCTATAGGAAGAATATAAGATATCTCATAGAAGCGGAGTACCAAACCCAAGAAG